>JBBPTU010000771.1:0-18074 GCA_038094295.1 Tylopilus aff. beelii | reverse complement strand
GTAGCCGCCGAAGATTCGTACCACAGGTACATCATCTTGAGCGATTGATTCAATGCCGTGATGATCGTCTTGTCGATACAACATGTATCTGACCATGCCCACCGGTACCCGTCTGCGCGAACGACATCGCAGAACTTCTGCAACTTGAGGTTGAGTGGTGATGTCGGATCTAATTCCATGATGGTGTCGGCATCATCGACATCCTGCAGCAAGGGTTCCACCCCCTCCCAAACATGGGACAATGTCACATATCTGAAATATTTCTCGACTACTCGCTGGATTCGATCGTTATCCAGCTTGAGCATCATCGACGACATCAACTCTCTGAACTCGGGTTCCGACTTGAATATCGATCTTCGTTTCGGATCGTCGCACAGACGACCACTCTGGACGTCGATCAACACCAGCGGCGATATCTTCGACACCTCTCGAATGGCCTCGTCGATCCTGTTCGCCGAACGCGAAGGTGATACATATTTCTTCGCTAGTTCTAGAATATATGTTATGGTGGAGCTTCAAAGAGAGTACGGTGGCACTGACGATGTATGTCTTTGTCGGTAGATCCCTCGGCGAAAGAAAACATGCGGGTAAATGCATCGAATGCGTCATCGATGCGACCTTGACCACACAGGGCCACGTATCTCGTCTCGTATCCCCACGTACTCCCGGGGTCTGCTTCTATGGCCTGCGTTGGTCGAGTCAAGGATGGTCCGGACGTGCGAGAGAAAGTCATACCGCATCCGCATCCGTTAGTGCCTTGTCCCACGACTTCACCGAAGCATACACTCTGCTCCGTTTGATAAGCACGCCTACGGGGTTCGACGGGTCCAATGACAATGCGGTCGAATAATGATGGACTGCTTCCTCCGGTCTCTCTGCTGTCACTGCAGCGTCGCCGAGACCCTCGATCGGCTTGATACATCGCTGAAGATTCTGTCTGATCGCGTCCTCGAACTCGTCGAAATCCCATCCAAAGATCTTCCAGGTACAGTGAATGGGATGGTAAGAGACTTGAACAGAATGTCTTACCAGCGAGATCAATGTTATGGATGGACCGGAATAAAGCGGCATGGCATCCCGAGCACGTCGGAAGAAGGCGATGGCCTGCTCCACGTTCCATTTATCCAACGAGATACTTCCAGCCAAGAGATCCATTTTTGCCTGCATGATCACACTCTAGCATCGTTCGCAAGTGCACATATTACTAAGACGTACCTTGACAGTGTGGTATAATGATTTGTCTTCTATGATGCTGGTAAGGTAATCGACACGCGAGATCGCAGCGTTGCACTCCCCGGATTCGAAGAAAATGATTGCCTGAGTACACTGTAGAATCAGAACAAGGAGCATGATACAAATCGGTGGATACCTTGATTAATAACAGAATTTGGTTATCTTCAGCTGAAGGACCGCCACTGAACACGCAATCGAACATGGCGAAAGCGGATGTAAGTTCTCCCTTGGCACTACGGATGACAGCATTCGCGACATAACCAATGATCGATCGGTCAGCCTTGATTGACTTGCCATCCATTCGTTAGTATGAAGTTTGTAAAAATGAGATAGAATAACCTTTTCTGCGTCGGCAAAGGCCATGTCCAACTGTCCCAAACGACAGCGTACAAGTGCACGCTGAGCAAACACATGTGTGCCGCAAGACGGATCTGCGATTTTATCTGTCAAGCATTCTTCAGCATGCGTCAGGTCTCCCTGCTTCCACAGCTCAAATATCGCGCGGTCAATACAGACAAAGGGCAGCTGCATGGCTGCAAGCAAACATATGAGAACGATCATAATATCGATGTCGGACACCCACCTAATGGCTACGACGCGACAGTATGGTCAGAATGAGATGAAGACAAGTGAAAATGCTTATACTTACAGCCAAGTATGAATTGGGAAGAATGGCACGCAAGTTACGAACGGTGATTTTGCCATTGTTCTCCGCGGTTGCAACATTGTCGGCGGACAGGGCAATTGAATAAATCGTGCTAGCTTGCCGGACAGTGTCCCCAATTTGCTTCCCTGTGGAGATGTCCCAAAAGGACAACAAGTTGCTGGTGGCGACGGTAGCAAATCTTGCGTTGCCCGATACTACGATGGAAGAGTAGGAACCAGCGTGGGAACTTGAAACGGACCACTGGTTAAGCAATGACCCTGAGGATGCGTCGAAACACTTCGCTTCGCCAGCTGAGATGGCGAAGAGCAGGCGACCGTCTATAGACCAGGCGAGTGGAGT
This sequence comes from Tylopilus aff. beelii, assembly GCA_038094295.1. Taxonomy (NCBI): domain Eukaryota; kingdom Fungi; phylum Basidiomycota; class Agaricomycetes; order Boletales; family Boletaceae; genus Tylopilus; species Tylopilus aff. beelii. Next base: position 15,835 of record JBBPTU010000771.1, on the reverse strand, counting down.
GGATGGTGTGTTCAGGAAGTTGAACGGGATGCACAACAGTTGCTGGCCATTACTGTCGAAGATCCGGATCGACTCGGAGTGCGTAGCAGTTGCGATGCGGTCCCCATCGGGAGAGAATCGCACTGCCTGCACCCTATTGCCGGCAGGCATAAGGGGTTCTACGAGTTTCCCGCCGTCAGGCAAACTCCAGACGAAGACATGTCGATCAACAGAGCCCGTCGCAAACCTCGTCGAGTCGGGTGAAATATCCACTGAAGTTACGCAGCTTGTATGTCCTTTGACATCCAGGACCTTTTCTTGCGTTTGTGCATTCCACACCCTCGTTTGCGCCCCTCCGTCAGTCGCATACAACCCACACACCAGCCACTTTCCATCTGGCGACAGCGCGGTAGCCCAGACTTGTGCACTTCCCATCTGAATTGGTTCGCCAACCTCGTGGCCATCGTCGACTTGCCAGCGCCGGAGTACTCCATCCACGCCGCCAGCTAACACTTGCTCGCCATCCTCTGTGAACAAGACCGAGTACATCTCCTGCCTAGATGCATTGATTTTGACAACTATTCTCGAGCTGTCAGTGGTTGCAGGAAATCTGCACAACTGACACCCACGTTTGTTCGTTGGTGCCATTATTGTGTCCTTCGCTCACTGGGGGGAGACCTGAAAAATGGGTTTAGGGGTGCGACGGGACCTTTGGGTATGAATCGGTTTGTCTTATTGCTCACGTGGCAACATCGATCACCTCACACAGTTAATGCCTCGTGTCGGTGATGCAGATATTCCCCTTATCATCCAGCTCTGTTGCCCCCTGGAGAACAGCGCCTTACAAACATTTTGCGACTCGGCCCACACACGTGCAGGAAGAAGAGGCCATAATGCATAAATGCAATCTTCTCTGGCAACGTATTGATGGACAGTGCGTCGCGTGCGCATTGCTTCCGATGAAGTTCACTCCATATCCTAATCACCGTTGAGGATCCTGACAACGCCATGGATCGCGGACTACGCAAGGTGTCTATTTCGTCACCCCTCAGGATATCCTGGATCACGCCGTTCCCCTTTCCACCGTACGACGATCGCTTGCGCTCGTCCGTCCGTCCTACTCCGTTCCAGAGCGGAATCGCTTCTGCTCTTCGACTGCGAAACCAGTTTCTAGCCGATTATTGCGTCTGTCCCGTTGCCGAGTACTCTCTACAGACAAGCGCCCGCTATACAACGTTGGTTACGGGGATGCTAGATAGGAACTGTTTCAAAGGTCTTGATTGCGCTCGAGGATGCAGCAACATGGTAACGCATGACGCCGTCGTGCTCGTAGCGTTGGGAAGCGCGTCCAGTTTTGGATAATCGAATGTGCCGTCTCTGGATGTATGAGGTTGTTACATGACCAAGCTCATGTACCAAGTCCACCACACGGGTGGTGCACATATACCATTTCAAATACTCTCGCCATCCCGAGGATACAATGATACGATACACTCGATCGGAACGATGCCTGTCACAGTACACAAATGTTGCAGTGTTTATGTCTAAAATCTTCGATTCATGACACCTATAGGAAATATAGGTGGGACATATAGCTATAGTGAGATCGAGACAAAGAATCGAGAGTTGTAAACGAGTCAACCAGCGATAAAGCAGTCATGTAAGGGTTACACAAGGTATACACAAGGTTACCGAAGCAGATGAGTGGTTGAAAGCGGGGAATCTAGTGGTACAGCAACTGACGAGAGAAAATGTGACATCCATTTACCAGGCTGTCAAGAATCGAGTCGTTATCGAGCGAGAGGCGATAGTTTTGGTGGCATGAATTAAAACTCGTTCGCACCTGCAAACATGCCATCGAATAGCATCCCGAACCCAGGCACACCAGTGGTACCCACTGGCAGGCCGGCGACGGTAACGACAGGTCCACTGAACTGGTTGGTGGCCTGACATGGAAATAGGTTGCTGTCCAACTAGGACCTTGCCTTCGAGCACTTGGCAAGACAAAGTGGCGTCCTGCCACACGTTGAATGTCATCCCTGCAGGGACGTGCTGCGGACGCGGTGTGATGACCAGTAAACCAAGGTTTGACTGTGCCGGAAATCCGCTGTACGTCGAGAAAGGTCCAGAGTGAGGGATCATCCATATGGTGGCGTTACTAGAGTGACTGTTTGACTGTTGCATATCCAGGGATCCAGTTAAACTATCCAAGGAAAGCAGAAAGTCTTGCGTTGAGATATGGTCCGTCGGCGCAATGTTGAACGAGTTGGGCTGAGACGGGGCATGAGGCGGAAGTTCTGAGAAGATGTCACCGAATGCCTGTAGAGAGATGAGCAACGACTCGAACTGAAAATAAACGAACACGAACCGGAATAGTATGCTCGCCGTTCACAGAGAGGCTCATATCGGGCTCTGGAAGACGGGGCTCGTCACGCTGAAGTGACTGTGCCTGGGAGTTGAAGAGGGTGACTGTCTACACCCCAGGGAGTGCGTCTGAACGAAGGACTGCGCTCGAGGGTCGTCGTTGGGCAATCATCATCCGGACAATACGCGAGATGGGGTTGGTCTCGATCGACCCGGGGAGATGTTTATGCCTGACAAAGTCGGCACGAAAGAGCATGAAGGGGTCCAGTAGCAGGGAATCTATCCAAGCGACCTGCGCTTTCCCGAGGGGGCGCGCCTCTTCAAGGTTGCATTCGATGACTGTTCGGATGCAGCTTGTCGGCGTCATCAGGGATGCGCCACGGCATTTCCCGAAAAATCGCTCGAACCTTCATTCTACTACGACGGCTACACTCGATATGGCCCATCTCATGAGTACTAATGCTAGCTCCGCCCACTTCAACGTTTGTCTTCTTAGCCTGCAAATACAGCAAGGTAACTGATTTTTTTCTGCCTCAGGCCGCCGATCTGCGACAATATCGATGAAACGCACTACGTACCACACTTGTCCATCACCAAGCGCATTAGTCGCGCCACCCTTCCCTTGACGTCTAGCTCAACACCTGTACGTACATTCAGCAGCGACTGCGTCAGAGTCTCCCTCGCAGTGAGGTCCATATTTTCACCTGCCCTTTGGCTTCTCCGTGTAGCTTTTCGCTCTGTTCACCCCCCTGTTCACGCCCCACCCCTTTCCTTCCATCCATTTTCCCGCGTGTGGTGACCCGTGTCTAGGTTCTCCGAATTGACTGGAGTATTTCTTCTTGGCAATAGCATTCTAACGGCACCTTGTCTGCCACCTCGTCCTTGTGAACCCATTGGTTTCTTACAGTCAGTCCTGTATCGTATAAGTATCCATAGTAACGCTCGAGAGCTATCGATTAGAGAACGATGTAGAGAGTAGGTCCTGTATTGGTACGAAAAGTAATGAAGATGTGGTGGAAAATCCATGATCTATGAGGGAACAATACGACAGCTAAATGACCAGAGAGCAGAGAAAATACGACAAAAACGAGAGACGCAGCTTGATCGAACAACCGAACCATGTCACAATATCTCCACCACCGCCGTACGAACGTCCCTGAAAAGGTTGACCTTCTGACGGATACCCGGAACGATGATCTCGTGCTCAGCAGCGACACGCCTGAACTCGCCACCGGATTGCTGCTGGAGTAACAACCCATGGAACGGCTGCCGAAGACGAGCAACCAGCCGCAACGCTTGTGTGTATGCGTCCACCGGAGGAGAGGAGATACCGGGCAGCGGCGAAGAGGGGGCAGATTCATCGTCCGCATCGTTACTCTCCTCGTCATCCGTAGTACTTCCCCAGCCAACACCCGAAGGCGGACCGCACAGATCGCGAATCCACGGGTGTACAAAAATTAACTTTCGCGGTTCGTCCGGCGAGAGCTTGTCCGACGTCCAGAATTCCAATTCCCCGATCCCTGACAACCGCGCACGGTAACTGGACACCTCCCCACCCCCGGAATTTTGTACACCTAGCTTGCGAACGGTGAAGATGAGGCATGGAAGATTAAGTCGGCGGTTGAGGAACCGTGCTGGGGGGAGTGATGTGATTTGAGCGTGGAACTGTATCGCGTCTGCCTGAGGAGCCGAGTCTCTTAGTAATGTAATCCGTACATCCATTTCCGTATCCTCGATAGTAGCCGGCGAGGTGCCGGGAGGTCGACTGTATACTGCGAGGGAGTCGGGAAGGCAACTATTGTATTGAGACGACTTGCCCGTCCAGTCGAGAACAGTCACCTCTCCGGATCGTGACACGACCTCCTCCAGAAGGTGGCCAAGCGCAGCATATCTCTCCCCATAGTCAGGTCGGATGTCACTCTTGAAGATCCTGATCAACGAGTATGCTAGGTCCTCTTCCATTGTCGCATTCCTCGTCGAAGCCAACCGAAGCTTCTGTCGGACAGTGAGGTCATCTGGATGGAAAGAGACGATTGTTTCGCTCGCAATTCCAATGGCGTCTGCAAGTTCCTGCATGATCTCTTGGGATTCTTTATGATTTGGACAAGTGTCTCCACGGTACGGCTTCCAGTCACGAGTGTAAAAGCGGATGACCTTCGGGGAGAGAAGCTCTTGGGATGTCCAAGCGCGAGTCAGCCATTTGCTATCTTTGAGCAAATCCGACGAGGGTTCGACGTCTGTGAGAAACACAAACGTGGCCGCCGATGATTCGTACCATAGGTACATCATCTTCAGGGATTGGTTCAGTACCGTACTGATCGTCTTATCGATACAGCACGTATCAGACCATGCCCACCGATATCCATCCGCGTGAACCACCTTGCAGAAATTCTGTAGTTTGTCGTTGAGTGGCGATGATGAATCCAATTCCCAGACGGTACCAGCAGCATCAACATCTTGCAGCAGCGGCTCCATCCCCTCCCAAACATGGGAAAGTGTCACATATTCGAAATATTTCTCGACCACTCGCTGGATTCGATCGTGATCTAGGTTGAGCATCATTGACGACATCAGCTCTTGGAACTCGGGTTCCAACTTGAATGTTGATCTTCGTCTCGGACCGTCGCACAGACGACCACTCTTCACGTCGATCAGCACTAGCGGCGATGTTTTGGAGACTTCTCGGATGACCTCGTCGATCTTGTTCACTGAGTGTAAGGGCGATACATATTTCTTCGCTAGTTCTGTGAATATATGTTATAGTAGAACTTCCGAGGGGGTACGGTGGCACTGACGACGGATGTCTCTATCGGTAGACCCCTCAACGAAAGAAAACATGCAGGTGAACGCATCGAATGCGCCATCGATGCGCCCTTGACCACACAGGGCCACGTATCTCGCCTCGTATCCCCACGGACTCCCAGAGTCTGCCTCGATGGCCTGCATTCGTTGAGTAACAATGGTCCGGATAGAGAAGAGAGAGCCATACCATATCTGCATCCATCAGTGCATCGTCCCATGACTTCATCGAAGCATACACTCTGCTTCGTTTGATAAGTACGCCCGCGGGGTTCAGCGGATTCAATGATAATGCGGTTGAATAGTGCCGGATCGCTTCTTCTGGTCTCTCGGCTCTCACTGCCACGTCGCCGAGGTCCTCAATTGGTTTGATACACCGTCGAAGATTCTGTCCGATTGCGTCCTCGAAATTGTCAAAATCCCATCCAAAAATCTTTCAGGTACGGTGAATAGGATGGTAAGAGTCTCGGGTTGAATGTCTTACCAGCGAGATCAATGTTATTGGGGGACCAGAATAAAGGGGAATGGCGTCCAGGGCATGTCGAAACAATCCGATCGCCTGCTCCATGTCCCCTTTATCCAACAACATCCCTCCAATCAAGAGGGCCATGTTCGCCTGCACGATCCAACTCTAGCATCGTTCGCAAGTGCACGTACCGTCAAGACGTACCTTGACAGTAAGATATAGCGATTCATCTTCGACCACGCTGATAAGATAATCAACACGCGAGATGGCATCGTCGTACTCCCCAAATTCAAAGGAGATGATTGCCTGAGAGTAAAGTAGGATCAGAGCAAACAACATAAGATATGAATTGTCATTTGCCTTGATCAATAACAGAATTTGGTTATCTTCAGCCGAGAGACCTCCGCTGAATACACGATCGAACATGGCGAAAGCGGACGTATACTCTCCCTTGGCACCACGAACGACTGCGTTCGCGATATAACCAAAGGTAGATCGGTCAGCCTCGATCGACTTGCCATCCATTCGTCAGTATGAAATCGTAGAAAATGAGAAAAAAAGAACCTTTTCTGCATCGGCAAAGGCTATATCCGACTGTCCCAAACGACGGCGTACAAGTGCGCGCTGAGAGAGCGTATGCGCACTGTAAGACGGATCTCCCATTTGTTCTGTCAAGCGTTCTTCAGCGCGTGTCAGGTCTCCTTGCTTCCACAAATTAAATGTGGTGCAGTCAATAGAGGTGAAGGGTAGCTGCCAGGCTATGAGCGAACATATGAGAACAAGCATAACAACAACCTCGAACACTCACGTAACGGCTACGATGGGGCAGTACAGTCAGAATGAGACAAAGACGAAGGGCGCTTGTACTTACAGCCAAGTAGAAACCAGGAAGAATGGCGTGCAAGTCACAAAGGGTGATTTTGCCATTCTTTTCCGCGATTGCAACGTTGTCGGCAGACAGGGCAATTGAATGAATGGTACTAGGTTGCTCGATAGTGTTCCCAATTTGGTTGCCTGTGGAGATGTCCCAAAAGGACAACGACTTATTTGCGGCGACGGTAGCAAACCTTCCGTCGCCAGATAGAACGATGGAAGCGTGGGATCCACTAGTATGAGGAACAGACCACTGGTAAAGTGAGGTCCCAGAACTTGAAGATGCGTCGAAACACTTGGCTCCGCCAGGTGAGACGGCGAAGAGCAGGCGGCTGTCTATAGACCAGGCGAGTGGAGTTGATGGGACAGACATGAAACTGAAGGGGATGTCCAGCAGTCGCCTGCCATTGTCACTAGCGAAGATGCGGATAGACTCGGCATACGTGGCTGTTGCGATGCGGTCGCCATTGGGAGAGAATCGGACTGCCTGCACGCAACTGCCGTGCATCAGGGGTCCTACGAGTTTCTTGCCATCCGGCAAACTCCAGACGAAGACCTGCTTGTCATTCGAGCCTGTCGCGAACCTCGCCGAGTCGGACGAAATGTCCACTGAGGTTACGTAGTCTGTATGCCCTTTGATGTCCAGGACCTTTTCTTGTGTCTGCGCATCCCAAACCCTCGCACATGGCCCTCCGTCAGTCGTATACAACCCACACGCCAGCCACTTGCGATCCGGCGACAGCGCGGTGGCACAGACTTTTACATTTCCTATTCGAATCGGTTCGCCAACTTCGTGACCGTCGTCGACTTGCCAACGCTGGAGTACTCCCTCGTAGCCACCAGCCAACACTTGCTTGCCGTCCTCGGTGAACAAGACCGAGTATATCGCTTGCCCAGATGCATTGATTTCGACAACTATTCTCGAGCCATCGGTGATCACAGGAACTGACCAAGACCTACACTCACCTCTTTTCGTCGGGGCCATACATCAGCAAATTAGGCAATGTCTTATTTCGTCTTTTTGGCGGCTTATTCAAGCTTATTCAGCTTATGACGGCTAACCGTTTGACAGAAATTTTGCTTAGCCAATTGTTCGCTCTATTACGTAGTAAGGCACGAGCGGAGCGATAGAGCATTGTCTTTGCCGCAGCGGCGGAAGTGGCGCAGTCATTCATTTCTCTTCTGCGCCATTCCCTTCCGCTCGCCCGCCTCTCAGCTACGAGCCTGCGGCGGCACTTGCCATCGATTTTTCCCTCAGCACCACAGTCTTTCCCCAACTTCGGTCACTTCCCATTCCATTCCTTCCATTCCACCGTGACGCATGGCAGACCCCAGGCTGGAGCAACCACCGGACTATGCCGCCGACGACTACGCTATCATCCGCGACGGCCTGAGAGCCGGGCTAGCGGAAAACGATCAGCAAATCATCGAGCGCCTCCTCACAGCTTGGGAAGCGGATCGTGGCAGAAGGGCAGCGGCCTGGCTGCTAGAGCAAGAACGGATTGCGCGTGAGGCTGAAGACGTGGCGAGGGCAGCGCAGCAGGAGCCTGACGGGCCCGAGCCCGCCAGAGAGCACCGACGCCCAGACCAGGGAGATGAGCCAGATGAGCCCGAGGAGGGAGACCCAGAGGAAAGGGAGCGCCAGCTTGCCGGCAAGAAAAAAGCAAAGATGAACGTCTTCCAGCCCGGCACCTCGGTCGGTAACAACATCGCCCCGCGCCCCTCGCAGTTCGCCATCCAGAAGGTAAACGCTTTCGAGTACGTCGAACTCTGGTACTTCTCCGAGGAGGGTTGCGAAGCCACCAAGAACCACAAATCGCAGGTCGACGATACGTTCGGGATCGCGAAAATGGACGACATACTCACAGTCAGGTCAATCTCCTCGGTCCAAGCATCCCGAGCGGCGCGGGCAGACCACGACCTCTCATTCGAAAGCTTCCTTCAAGCGAAAAACCTTTTCATGGTATTCGCCAAGAAGGCCAGCTGGCCAGCCGAGAACCTCAACGCCTTGGCAGTCTTTTTCTGGAACCTCGAAATGCACCCCATGCGCAACGCGCCGCTCGGGCGCAAGACCGTCCTCATGTACGCTTCTCGCGTCCGGCGCGACTGGCACGACGCGATCAAGGCAGACAATGGCTACGACATATCCATCATCAACGACGACCTGATGCGAAGCATCGCTTTCGAAGTACAGGCCAAGGAGCAACAGGAGGTGCGGTCCCAGGTAGGCTTCTCTCCCCCTGATTCATCACCCAGACCGACACTAAAAATTTCTCGTCCCTTCCCTCTCCCCCGCATGCTCCTTATCATGGCAATCCACCTGCCCTTACCCACCGTCGCTGCCGTGGAATTCCATCCCCACCGACGGTGGATGTGCACTCGCGCCGACTGCTGCCGTGACCTCCTGTCCCACCAGTCGGTGCCGCATGACCATCATGGCTGCTCGGCACCAGATGGAGCACCTGATCTCCCGAGCTGAGGGCTCCAATTCTCGCTCGTGGCGGGGCCCCACCCAGCGGGCGCCCCACCCAGATCGTTCGTTTCGGGCCCGGCGCCGCTCCCGTTCCCCTTCCCCCAGACCTTCGCGTGCCCCCCCCTCATCACAAACGAGGCCAGCCTATGGCAGCCAGCCCCAGTCCCCCAACAGACAGCACAACCGGCGTACGAGAGGCAAAGAGAGCAAGTCCGCCTGCCCGAAATGTCTCGGCAGGGCGCCGCACCTCGTTCACCGCTGCAACTCAGACACCCTATGGAACGGGGACCCGGCTCGGTGCAGGCGCAACTCGGTCGGCGCGCTCGTCAACCCAGACGGCCGGATCGTCTGCTCAGACTGGCAGCGCCCACTCGGCTGTGGCGAAAATCACACCTCCACTCTCCACGAATGCTCAGGCTGCGGTCAGCGCGACCACGGCGCCCAATTATGTCCTAAGGCTGAGAAGGCGTAGGGCCCTGACCCCGTACATAGCAAATTCTTGGGAGACGGCACTCATAAAGGCCAACCTCCTCTGTAGATACTCGAGCGTCCCGGACGGTCTACGCTTTGGTTTCATTGCGAGCATACCCAACCCACACACGTCATTCACCCCACCTAATAGCGCGTCAATAATCGAGCACAGCAGCGTCTTTAATGAAATCATAAATAAAGAATTCACCAAAGGTCGTTACATAGGCCCCTTTAATCGAGCTTCGCTGGAAGAGCTCATCGGTCCCTTTCAAACTGCCCCGCTGTCCTTAGTCCCGAAACCGGGCAAGCCTGGCAAATTCCGACTGGTTCAGAACCTCTCCTTTCCTTACAAACCATCCCTTTCCGGGATTTCATCTCCAAACTCCCGCACCAACCCCGATCTTTTTCCCGCCCATTATAGTACATTTCAGATCATGTTGTCCTTAATTTCTTGGCTTCCCCCAGGCACGGAAGCAGCGGTGAGGGACGTAGCTGAGGCCTATCGCACAGTCCCGTCCCACCCATCCCAATGGGCATCCCTTGTAGTCCGAGTAGATACTGATAGCTTCGCTGTCGACTCTTCCTTTTGTTTCGGCTTCAGTCCCTCAGGTGGAATATATGGACATGTAGGTGCAGCCGGGGCAGACATCATGAGATCGGAAGGCATTGGACCCATTGCCAGATGGGTCGACGACCACACCTTCTTCCGAGTCCCGCGCAATCGTCTAAATGAGGTCAACCAAACGCGCGCTACTACAGCGAAGCAGATCATCGCTCACGGCGGCCACACAACCAAAGGCGGTCGCACATGGTTTGCCGGCAGGACCTTGCCCAGTGGAGTTACAGAGGAATTTGACGAGGATATGACCTTTCCATTAAAGGATCTTTCCTCCAACAGCGACAGATCTCCTCGCGATGCCCAATTCTGCTACAATATGGAAGACATTGATCGTATTTCCAGAGCACTAGGCATACCATGGGAGGAATCTAAAGACATCCCGTTCTCGGATTCCCCGACATTCATTGGCTTAATTTGGAATCTCACCGACCGAACAGTGACCCTCACGGAGAGAAAAAGGACCAAATACCTCAATGCAATTGAAGCCTGGGAACGGAGGCGAACCCATGTGTTGCAGGATGTGCAAAAATTACATGGCAAGTTATTACACGCGTCTCTCATCTTCCCAGCGGGGCACGCGTACCTCACAAACCTAGAAGCCATGCTATCTATTTTTGGTGACAACCCATTCAAACCCAGAACCCCGCCGCGCCAGACCCCTGATGACCTAAGATGGTGGAAGAATGCTCTCTCCACGCTCCCGCTTCCCACGGTCGCCATACCCGCTCCAAAACCTGTCTTTGACCTTCAGGCTTTCTCGGATGCCAGCTCCTCCCATGGCATTGCAATCGTCATCGGCAAGCACTGGAGAGCCTGGGTACTTGTTGGTAAATGGCAGTCTGACGGCAGGGACATCGCATGGGCCGAAAGTGTCGGTTTTGAATTCCTCATACGTGCCATCATTCAAGCTGGAGCCTCCGGCGTTCATTTCAGAGTTTTCGGCGACAACGCAGGTGTGGTCCAAGGTTGGGCCAACGGTCGAAGCAGGAACAGACAGGTCAACAGCACTTTCAAGAGAATACACTCAATTCTACAAAGTGCGCGATGCGACGTTACAGCCCACTACGTCCCGAGCGAAAGAAACATCGCCGACCCACCATCCCGAGGAGTTTACCCCACCTCAGATCTCCTTCTTCCAGCCTTACCCATCCCAGTCGACATCCAATGCTTCATCCAAGACGCCCCCGCCTGCCAAACCCCAGCTCCCAGCACGTTCGCTATTAATCTCGAACAAGCTCCTTTCGAGACCTGACAGCGAAACGGGACCATCACCCATTCTGACTGCTCGCACCCAATCCCGCCCTTCCTTAGCACCCATAAGAACCCCGAATCCACTGCTGGTCCCATCGCCCCTCCGACCTCCTTGCAAAGCAAAGGACAGGCTCATTCTATGGTCTCCACTTCACTCTCGCCCTGACGCATCGCAGGCCTCATACCTGGCACCCTCCGACATCCAGCGAATCTACAGCGTCATCTCCAACGCCTGGGCTGACAGCACGAAAGCTACATATGGCGCCGGCCTCTTAACCTTTCACATTTTTTGCGACAGTAAGAAGCTCAGCGAAGCAGATCGAGCTCCAGCAAACCCCACTCTGCTGGCAGCTTTCGTCGCAACGCTCGCCGGTTCGTACTCGGGTAGCGCGGTCTCGAACTACTTAGCCGGGGTCAAAGCATGGCACACAATCCACAGCATGAACTGGGCACTATCTGACACAGAAACTGAAGCGCTACTCAAGGCATCCTCGTCCCTCGCCCCGGTCTCATCCAAAAGGCCACCCAGAGAACCATACACCGTAGATACCATCATTTCCATCCGTTCGCGTCTGAATCTCGAATCCCCCCTTCATGCCGCCGCTTTTGCTTGTCTTACCACCCTTTTCTATGCAACAGCTCGTACCGGGGAGTTCACCACCTGTACTCTCACCTCTTTCAACCCCACCATCCACGTCAAACCCTCCAACATAAAAGTTGAACAAGACAGGCATGGCAACGTCGTGACCAACTTCCACCTACCGCGCACCAAAACTTCGCTAAGCGGCGAGGATGTCAGCTGGGCCAAGCAATTGGGTCTCTCCGACCCATCGGCGGCATTCGACAACCACCTCAGAATCAACGCACCACCGCCAAATGGTCCCCTGTTCGCGTACTGCCACGGCAAAACGCATTGTGCCCTGACAAGAGCCAAACTGCTGGACACCCTCAACGCTGCCCTCAAGGTCGCCAGCTCGGCGCCCTTACACGCATCGGCTCAACGCTCGAGTACCTTTTGCGCAACGTCCCGTTCGATGTCATCAAAGTAAAAGGCAGATGGGCCAGCGATGCTTTCCTGCTTTACCTACGCCGGCACGCACAAATCATGGCACCCTACCTCCAAGCACAGCCAGACTTGCACTCATCCCTCTTGTGCTGCACTCTCCCACCCGTGCGTTAGCTTTCCGGTAAGCTCCCCATTCGCCCTTCTCCTAGTCCCTGGGTGTGTCGCGTCACTGCACGCGTCGCAGGGCGTCTTCGGTTTTCGGGTCAGCAGCTCACTCCAGCCCAGGTCCTTTTGGAGCCGGACAGCGCTGCGCGCTGCCACCCGCATCTCATTTCATCCCGTCGTCTCCCTGTCGTAGTCACGCGCTGTTCCGTAGTAGTTCGATCCCTTAATCGAACTCTTGTTTCCCCTCGCATCGACCGAGCACACGGCAAAGATGTTCGCTCTATTACGTAGTAAGGCATGAGCGGAGCGATAGAGCATTGTCTTTGCCGCAGCGGCGGAAGTGGCGCAGTCTCCGTTTCTCTTCTGCGCCATTCCCTTCCGCTCACCCGCCTCTCAGCTACAAGCCTGCGGCGGCACTCGCCATCGATTTTTCACCCTCCCGCCTCACCCTCTGCTCCCTAACCTTAGTCAGTCGCATTCCATCTCACCCACTGGGTTCCTTGGAACCTAGGCGGAGCGAGCGCGAGATGGGTCCCACCCACCCTCGCAGCTCACTCCAGCCCAGGTCCTTTTGGAGCCGGACAGCGCTGCACGCTGCCACCCGCATCTCGTTTCATCCCGTCGTCTCCCCGTCGTAGTCACGTGCTGTTCCGTAGTAGTTCAATCCCTTAATCGAACTCTTGTTTCCCCTCGCATCGACCGAGCACACGGCAAAGACATCATATCATGATATGGATGCGGCTGCAAAAACACGCATGCGAGAATGATGTCGCGCATGCGAGAATGATGTAGCGCATGCTGGCAAATACTGCCACATGTTAACGCGATAGCGGCTTATCACTTCGCTGATAACGAGGGCGAGGGCTTGCGCGAAGATCCGAAGAGAATAGGTAAAAGTGAGGGCGACTAGGACACAGGTATGGCGATTACGAGCCAGGACTATGGTCTCGCTCACTCGAGTGGCGTGAGTAAGTTACGCTGATGATTGCGTAGATCTAACTAGAGTACATGAGCGCTGACAGTGGCGCTTTTATACGTAACTATGAAGGGGATGGGAAACTACTACCAATGTAAGTAGAATTGGCAGGGGGAGGTGGAGCGTCCAGGAAAGTACTAACTACATGCTCCATCCGAGGGCGATGCGAGCGGAGATGAAGAGATAAGAGAGAAGACATACTGCGGACTGCAGAAGGCAGTGGACGCTTCTATAGAGTCCGTATTGCGGTGTACAAGATAAGATGAGATCGGAAACTAGAAGAGGAAACGGATGACAAAAGAAAAAGATAGGTACCCAGCTACTCCGTGGTCGGGCTTCCCACGTTCGAGTCCCCCATGGGATACACGAGGTACAAGTCCCGGTCTGAGGCACTAAGGAGGCCAGCTTGAACAAAGGCTTCAGTAGCGCGATCGATAGTGCAATGTAACTCAGTGTATCGCCTCTCGATCTCTTCCCAGCCCGTAACACCACACGAGGTGATAGTTGGCATTTAATGACTTGAATACCTGAGATAGCCCAGGACTATAAAGTCCACTCCATCAAGAGGTGAAGCAAAGATTCCATCAAGACCATGTCTTCCGGACTTGAAGCAGTACAGGCATTGTTTGATCTTCAGACGAATGATTACACTAGTCGTAAGCTGGTCTCCCTGTGATTGGACAATGTCCTGACATTTCGCAGTTATTATTATGACTGCCGTTGGATATGATTACAGTAAGGCATGCAATTGATCCCATTCAAACATGTTACTAACCTTTATGCTATCAGTCCTTACATTTTCAGATGAGGTATGGTTACTGGTGTTATATGGTACACGGTCTCCTAACAGATGACCTGCATAGGTCAAATATATCTGGGTCAGCAGAAGCACTGTTGCAATCTGGTGGCATAATACATCTCTGATGAGACTATAGACCAAACGTTGGACATGGGTGTCGACACTGTTCGTTTTTGTGAGCACTAGTTTCCTGACATTTGGTAGCACCTCCAGAAACTCAAAACTGAGAATTATTCACTCAATAGGTTCGTTATGCAGGCCTTTCCAGTGTCATGTGAGTCAAATAATGCTACAAGATATATTTAGTTGCTGATGCCGATGGTCCATTAGGCTTAACTCTCTCCGTGCGTCCAACATTATTTATACGCAAGGTTGATCTGAGTGTGACATTTCCCGAAGTCGGAAGTACCTTTATACCTGGGACAGAAAAGGTATGATCCACTGTTTTTGAGAATTTGCAGGCACATCCTGAATTCTGTTGGTAGCTGTGTGTGTTATTCTATGCTCACTATCAGTGCTGCATGTCATTATTCAATATACATGGAATAGACAGTGTGAGCACATACCCCCCAATCTCACTCATCCATCTCATCCATAATTACCTTCAAGGTCAAACTATGCAAATCATGCAACAATGGGCATGGTCTCTCTTCCTTGGTTCTGCTGATCGTGAGTTGTTGTGTGACTTGCTCCTAGAGGAAGGAAGCTATCATTGTTCCTACAGTTGTGATGATCCTCCGTGTCTGGGCAATGTACAATCGATCAAGACTCATCCTTATCATTCTTCTCATAACATATTTCAGCGAGATCACTTCCACAGTAGTCAATTATGCCATGTCAAGCAATCCGAGTGGACTAGTCGGTATGTAGTGGATAGTGATATGAACAGCACACTATCATACTAAACCTGGTTTGTGGTGATCACAAGAGGTCACTGTCCCAGTGCTCAATCTGCATATCTGTCAACTGTACAGTGATCCAAATAGCATCATAATCTTTGGCACCATGGCCAGCACCATGCAGCTGATACATGGTGTAGCCCTGTGTGCATTCGCAATCGCCCAATTTTTGAAGCAGTCAGTTCAAATGCACCGGATCACAAACCAGTGGAAGTTCAGTCAGTATATGGACATGCTCGTCAGGCAGGGTGTCCTGTATTTCGTCGGGTGTGTCACTCAATTTTTGCTCCATCCTGTATCAAATAACTGAATAAACAATTGCGCTGATAATAATTTCGTCGACAGCATCCTTGTGCTTATTGTCTTGTCCATAGTGGGCATCTTTGGCAAGCTCCCATCAGGAGGATGGCAATTAGTACTGTGTGGGATAGCTGAGGGTGTGCCGGCATTCATCCTGACACCTCGATTTATCCTGAGCATCCGGGAGTTATATGCATGGGATGTTCAAGGTAGACATGGGAGCGATATTGACAGTGGGTTTGGGTTGTCATCTGGCCGTGGCACAGGGGGAAGCAAGATCATGTTTGCAGAAGCTGAACTGAATGATGAAACAGAGAGTATCGAGGAAGTACCACAGGAACTTGAAGGAGGGACTACTCAGATGTAGTGGGAGATTGGTGTCTGGGCTTGGAGTC
>JBBPTU010000770.1:0-18075 GCA_038094295.1 Tylopilus aff. beelii | reverse complement strand
GACTGATCATTCGGAACCTGGCCGTGTGATGATGAAGCTGCAACTGACTGGAGTTGCGAACTAAGACTCTCGGTGGATTGGAGAAAAAGGTGTGTACCCGATGCCTGGTGGAGAAGAACTTGGTCTCACTCGATATCGACCGAGCTAGAGGACATGTTGCTAGAACAACTTGGGGCCATTGCTACCTCTTTCTTCCTCCCGTGCAGAGACAGGATGCTGCCCAAAGAGGACGACGACATCGATTGGCCACGACGCCTCCAGGCCTTGGCATGCTGCTCTTCGAGCATCTTGATTCCTGGGAATGGTAATAATTTGGCATCCTGATTGTATTCGGCAAAGTGAGGATTGCAAGGTCGCTTTGGCGGGGCGCTGCGTCTTGGTGAAGTAGGGAGCAATAATGATTGCATCAACGACGAAGCAGACGATGATGGTATGACCAACTGTTGGCCCCAGATAGGATACGCCGACTCGAGCTCGTTCTTGTCCACTTTGGGGCTTGCTAGGCTTCTCCCACTGCTCCAACTGATGCTCGACTCCGTGCTCAAGCTTCATCCTCGAATAGCCATGCGACGTTTTCGAGATCAACTACCATCGCTCAAGCCACTCGGAATAACAATGCTGTGAAATCTGTCCCATACTCCAAGAGTACCCTCCCGCTTTAACGGCGCTTCTGGAATACTAAACGAATTGTCGGATTCGTACCCAGTAGTTAGAGGTGACTGATCTCTTTGTAAAGTGCGATGTGATAGCGAGACGCTGAGGGTAGGCCGGTTGTGAAGAGTCCGAGTCTTCTTCGACAGGAAATAGTGGGGTAGTCATAAATGTCCTTGTCTGTGGCACAGAATCCTGGAATTTGGGACCTGGGCCAGGAAGCCACTCCAGGGATGATTCAATGTCAAGGATAAGATCCTCGATATCTGATGATTCGCGAGGGGAGGGTTCCTTGGTACTAGAACCATGGCCATCCTGAGGCAATTCTGGAGTGTTATCAACGGTTATGTTGGGTGACCGTCCCTTGTCTTCATCATCTTCATTATCGGTAGTAACATGGGACTCCAAAACTAAAGAATGTCATCGTTCCTATCATAAATCGAAACAGCAAAAGACGTACACTGGTCCATCATCCAACTCATCTCCCTCTCGGAAGCATCACGAGGTGACAGTGGATGGCAACCAGCAGAGTATACAATTTCGTCGGGTTCGTCGGTTTCCATCTCATCCTCCACATCACATGGACTGAAGAGATCTTGCCTTGCCGGATGCTCGAGTGGGTGGTCTAGTGACATCCCAATGAAACCCGCAGTCGGTCCCATAGACTGTAAAGAAAAATCTGCATCATCGTCCTGCTTGATGATTATACCCCTTCGTTTCCACTGATTAGGCACTGCAAGGTTTCTCCGCCAGCTGCCTGTAGTACGTCCATCAGGGTGAATGGCTGAAAGCTGTTGAGAGGAAGGTGTCAATTCTGTGAGTGGCTGTTGGTTATACGACGATAGCCAGGAAGGCGTGGGCGCTGAAGTAGATAGTCCCTCGGGTCCGTCACTAACTGTGGCCACCGAGCTGCGCCATTCCAGTTCTGCAGGAGTGGGAGTCACAAGTCCCTGGTCAAGCCCATTGAGTCTTCCTCCGAGGATGATAAAGAGGTTCATGCGCACAGCCGAGCGCTCGGTGCTCGCGACAGTATTGCTACGACTATGCATTGGTAAACAACACCGGTAAGGTGCCGACAGAGACAGAAGGGTGGTCTCTTGACCGTCGCTGGGGAACCAGTGAGGAGTGTGCATACTTGCAGGCATACTATTTGAGCGCGAGATACCCTTCTGCATAGTGGACGAGATGGGCACCGACGGTGCGGGTGCCAAGAGGAGTGGTGGTGTGGAATTGGAGACATGGGGCATGAAGACCTCAACACCGGGGGATAGAAGAGGAGGTTGATGTGACGCCAGGGTCAGAGCAAGGCCAGGGCCTGCAACATGCTCATCGTTCTTGCACTGGCACTAATTTGCTTCCCACAAACCAGACCGTTATTACGTCCGCAGAAAACGATAAGCACGTCTTGGAACCTAACTTGAAACAGCGCCAATTTGCAGGAGACGTACAAGATAGTGATTGCTCAATGGGCCTTTCTTAGTATCGATATGGAGTCGTTTAGCATTGCGTTCGGGCTGTACTGATCATGGATGTTGTCAAAGTACATCCTAGGATCGCGTCGTACAACTACAGGATATCGCTCGGTGGTGACTCGTTTTTCACACCCTCCTGGTTGTTATACATCAACATCATCGACCGATACCGATTATGAGGGTGCACAACAGGGTAACTCTACACGCCCACCAGATCTGCTTTGCGCTCAATATCGAGCACAATGTTCCATATACATTCGCGATTGCGCATCGAACCAGATCGTGCGCATCGTGTGACGTACGACCAATCCAGACCAGTAGGGAAACATAGACTCAATTGAAAGTCCTCACCCCATTCAGAAGCAAGAAACACATGGGTAGGGATGATTGGTGACTTATCCCCGTCTTCTGCATCGCTCCCGTCTTCATCCTCACTTCCACCTTTGGCTTCACTGCCATCGCCGCATCTCTGCCTGAATGGGGTCTGAGTGGGTACTGGAATCCACCACGGTGCACTCTCGTATAGCCAAGAGCATGCAGAGTAGTCATTCCCAAGGATAGCCTTACGCAGCAGCCACGAAGTGCTTGCGAGATTGAGGACCGATAAGAGAGGCAACAATGACACGATGGAGGTCAATATATCGGAGGGGAGGCTCTCGATCATGCAACAACGCTTTCCAGCGCTGGTCGACCTGCGAGTGGGTGTGGATTGGGCAAGCTTTGTCGGAGGAGTTGGAACTGGAAACCTTCCAGAGCGAATCAAAATTAGTCCTGACAGATAAATGGGAAGGTAATGGCGACATCTTACGAATCAGGAGGCATCCAGAGCCAGTGACGCCCCTGGTGCACCAAACGTTCTTTCACGACTTCTACATCACCAATTTCTTCAAGTTCTGAGATTCCTGGGTCATCTGCAAGTGGATCTATAAACCCCAGAAACATAATTGGTACTTGTTCCCACAGGCCCTCGATCCCTCGGTAGTCAACACCTGTAAAGTGATGTTGTCCGTCACCCTGGGAACCGAATCCTTCATTCATCGCGAGACGCCAAAGCCTCAGTGATGTCATCCGGCCGCGCGTGGCGAGTGCCATGATATCGAGCGCGTACGTCTGCACCATTAAACCATAGCCCCAAGAGATAAAGTACTCTGGAACTTGCCCATTCCGCTTGGGTCCCTCCACGCAGCCGAGCCCCCAACTGTCTCCCATGACACAATGTGGTACGACACAGATGTCTGTGTCTGGGTCAAGGTCACGGTCATCAAGGGCGTCGATCAAGTCCTCGTCTTCCCAGAGTGGCTCGCCAGAAGGATCTACTGGTCCGATGACACACACATCGTCTCGGCTGGGCTTGTGCTGTTCTGTGAGGGAGAGCATCGCTGCTTTGATGATCGGTCCATAAGTTTGGTCGTCGTGGTCGTCATAATCCCAGATTTCTTCGACGTATGGAGTACAACCGGATACCTTGGTTTGTGGTGTTATATGAAGTAATCACCCCTCTGTCTCAACAAAGAATTGACTCACAATGCAATACGATGTCCATACCCCCATGATAACGGGACGGGTGCCTGAGCTTGTCAGTTATCTCTTGGAGCATAAATATGTGCAGCGGGCGGAGTTTGACGTGACATAAATTCCCACAGTTACATGATGCGGTCCTGCAGGCCAGGCTCGGGCTGCCAGTGTTAGCTGTTCTTCAAAAGGCCAGCATCGCCGCTCCAGTCAACTCACGGACGCAGAGAATTCTAGATGTAAAAGAGCGATGGCACGAGCCTATCGGAAAGGAAACAAAGGAAACAGATAACATAAGTTGGTCAATTAGCGTGCACTGACAGCCGCGATCCAAGTTGTTTCAAGTTTTACTCTTCATCCATCATTCCGAGTCAGAGTGTCCACACTACCTATCAGTCTGGATGATGGCATCGCTGGTGGTGCACATCGTTGACTCACTCCCACTTGTCATGTCATCGCCCCGTGCTTCCTCGCTCGTCCCGATCTGGCTGACACTTGGATTACTACCCCGTCCCGTGTCCACATTTATATGTATCATTATTAGTCCATCCTTATTGATCGTCGCTGATTCCAGGTTTTCCTCGCCAAGTAAAGTGATATCATCCTACAAGCTTAGTAAGAAATCGTTGTTCGAAAACACGACGATCTCCTCGCTCGAAGGTCACTGAACGATAATCTTCACAGGAGACCAACAGCGTCGAATGAACTCCCACTGACAGTCCGTCACCCGCAGATCATCTGGTCACGTGGGTGTCTCCCCCCTGGAGATCGCAACAACGACTTGCATATCGCGGGTGTAGTAGTGATAAGGGACCTTGCCAGACAGAATCTGCTCAATGTTACACACATCATCATAGGTATGAGAATTACTGTAACACGGAATGCAGCGAAACCACGGACCTGTAGCATAATGCCTCCAAACGAATATATGTCACTTTGTATCATCGGTCCCATGTGTAGCGTCTTGGCGTCTATGTGCTCCACTAGATCAAGCAACTCTGGGGCTGCCCATCGTAATGTCCCTCGAGGTTTGCCAGAAGTGGTAAATGTCGATCCCCCTATTTCATCCAACATAGTCGAGAGACCAAAATCAGCAATACAACCTCTGCCGTTCGCATCAATGAGCACGTTGGACTATGAATAAAACGTGATGTCAGAGGATATATCTTAACGATAAACGTAGACATACGCCAGATAAATCACCGTGCACAATAAATTGTAAATGCACTGAGGATAATCTTTCAAAGGAGTGACAGAGGGGCTGTCAGGAAGCACTCACGGTACTGCAAGCCGGAAGCGACATCACAAATCTACTTTGTCAAAACAACCAACTTATTAATCCATTTCTAATGAGCGACGATCATCCATACCAGTGCGAGGATTTGCAGTAGTCCTAGGTCAATGCCGCAACATTCTAGATATGACGTCAACGTTCCATTGTCGAGCCACAGGCACACCATCGTGGGGAACGGGCCAAAGCCTGAAGTTGTCCCAAATAATGGCAAGACGTTGGGGTGGTTGAGCCTCATCCATACTTTGATCTCCCATCGTAGTCGCTGGGAAAGAGGAATTTCAGAAGCTATGACATGGCGGAGTTATTCCATTGACGTGTCTACCTTTGTTTTCTTCGAGTAGTCATTCTCGGAAGAGTACACTTTAATAGCTTTTATTGCAACCTAAAGAAACTCTAATCTCATCTTGTGAAAGAATATGACGGATAAGTACCTTGGCTTCCGCCTGTCCTGTCTTCAATGTACCCTTATAAATGTCCGCACACCCACCCACTGCTACTGGAAATTCGCCATCTTGGGTGATACACACACTTAAATCGGCAGGAAACGTCGATCCACTGCCAACGAGGTTAACTTGTCAGTGCGCTTCCTAATTGGCACGATCACTTACACGCACTCTTCATCTTCATCTTGCTTCTCTTCTGTTGCGTGTACCATCTTATGCGATTTAGACGCGAGATCACTGAGTATCAGTAGAGTTGGAAGCGCTATGGAGTGCATTGACAACGAATGGTATGCAGACTCCAAGTCGAGCTTGTTCCGGTTCCTTTTTGAGCCTGCAAGGCTTTTCCGATTGACACTCGACTTCGCAGGGAGAACATTTTCCTGTGCTCTTGAAGACCCGCCCAGCTTTAGCATCGGTCTTGGTTTGTCTGACACTCTCCTGGAGTGTTTCCTCGTCTGCGGGTGCGAATTGTGGTGAGGGTCTAAAGAATGCTGGATGTGTAACTCGTCGTTCGATGCATTCCGATATGCCGACTTGAGTTTGCCAGCATCCCGGTATACCTTTGAGCCTATCAGTTTTCCCAACCACTCTGGCTAGTACTCAACCTCACATTCGAAAAGTTGTTCAGTAGCCTGGAAGATCCTCCCAGGTTCAGTGGCAATCCTGCTTCATCTGATACTTTCCCGGAGTGCTTTCCCGACAGCGTGAAAGTGGGGTTAGATGGTCGTTGGAAGGATTCGTAATTCAACGTCATGTTTCCATGCCTAGAGGAGTGCTTGTCGCCAGAGATGAAAAGCTCTTGCGCGAAGAGGTTCTCGCTTGCAGTACTTGACTCATGGTTCAGGGACTGCTGTTGAGGGCCATTCATGAATTCTCGGGCCAAGTAAAAGATGCACGAATCATCTTGAATACCCGCAGTCTGAGGTTGCGATGTACCTTCGAGATCACCATGCCGGTATACAGAGTAGTCGGTCTGCATAGGCCAGTCTCAGCATTGAAATAAAGTACTGGATGATATGAACGTACCGGAGGGGCCACCTCTTCTGACATAACTCTGGGACCGCCGCTCAAGTCAGCCCAGTGATAAATCCCATTGACATCTTGCGACAAGTACAGGTTTTCACTGGCAGAGGTGTGGAAATCAGAGACGGAAGACGCCATGGGCATTGCGAGAGCTAGGCTACCATCCACTCCGGAACTTTCTGTCGAGAGAGGAGGGGGATATTGTTGGTGGTAACCAAGGGAGAATATGGTGAAGGAGACTGTTACGGTCTGGGACGACTCATTGGCCCACGCTACTGAACTCAACGCTGCCATTAAGCAAGCTATCGAGGAGGGGACTTACGAGGGCTATGTATCGTTCTGTGACGGAGCAACGCTCCCGGGAGGGGACTTCCCTTGGGAAGACATAGACGGTGCGTTCGCCACGGAGCAGTCTATCGACTGACTCCATCGGTATCTGGATTGCTTCGCTTTGCTTCACCGCCTTCGGGCACAAGGTCCGCGCCACCATTTCCTTTCTCGTCTCTTTCATCCTGTACACCGTCATACGGACTCAGTGTAGATTCTTCCCACCAGATCATATGCTTTCCCATCAGCGTGGGATGCTCGTCGCACACCTATCTTATCTCTCTCTCACGGACGCCACTTCACTCCCACTATCATATCTCTTGTTATGATAGCGTTTTCCCCTATCCCAGTTACGTATAAATACCCTAGATTGGCGCCATGTACTGCAGTTTGATCTACGCAATCTACCTGCGTTCTCATCTCCTCCGCTGTGAAGATAGGTTCTTCCAGCGAGACCATCGCAGAACTGGATTACCTCTATCAGGCTCTGCTTGTAATCCTCTACGTCTACTGCTCTTTATTAGACAAACGTAGGAGAAGGGAGCGACAGGACGCGTCTCGTAACAGAGACGCTGTGACCCGAGGCGAGAAGTGGAAGTAGCTAGTATATAGCATAGCTATGCCCAGACCCAGTGCTATGCAGAGTCTGCATTGCAGACGCACAGCAAGCTGCACAGTGACGTTACCGTTTCGGACACGATTTCAGAGCCATGATTGGATGAAGTCGGTTTACATAAAAAGACAAATAAGAGTCTCAGCAAGGGTGTTTTGCCGTCGAAGGACTGCCACTCAGAAACCACTGAAAATCACTTTTCCGATTCACTGATAGCCTGCTTGGTATGGCCACGCCGGGACCCCGCCAGTCTGATGTCATAATCATGTCCTCGATCAAACATCAGACTCGGGACACCGTGCCGGTCAGACATCGCGATCGGGATCCGCATTACAACCACTGGCAAACCTTTGCACCCCCGTACGCGATGCCTGTAAGTGGCTAGCTATGCTACGATCGCACAACGCAGAATGGTCACGACTTTGGCTCTGGCCAAAAGGTCTGTTGAACCGTTGAGCGCGTAGTACATGGCATATGAGAGGTCACAACTGTATTCCAGTAATCCAATTGTGAAAATATCGATGGGGCATAGCAATCTAATCCTGAATCTATATACCTGCTAGATCTGCAACACGCTCGATGTCGAGCACAGTATTCCATATACGCTCACGGTTACGCATCGAACCAGATCGTGCACATCGTATGACGTACGGCCAATCTAATCCAGAAGGGAAACCTAGACTCAGCTG
Organism: Tylopilus aff. beelii; assembly: GCA_038094295.1. Classification (NCBI taxonomy): domain Eukaryota; kingdom Fungi; phylum Basidiomycota; class Agaricomycetes; order Boletales; family Boletaceae; genus Tylopilus; species Tylopilus aff. beelii. Next base: position 10,051 of record JBBPTU010000770.1, on the reverse strand, counting down.
AAAGCCCTCAGTCCATCCAGAAGCGAGAAATAGTTGAGAGATCTGAATGATTGGTGGCTCGCTCCTGTCTTCAGCTTCATCACCATCTTCGGGACTGCATCCATCACTTTTGTTTCCATCCCCAATCTCGTTTCGACCGTCAAATTCAATTTTACCTTCAGAATCGCTTCCGTCCTCAGTATCACTCCCATATTCACCACCACTCCAATATTCATCATTGCTCCCGTCTTCCGAGTCAGCCCTTTGCCAGAATGGCGTTTGAGTCGGTACGGGAATCCACCATGGTGCACTTTCATACAGCCAATAGCATGCAAGGTATTCATTATCGAGGATAGCTGTGTGTAGCAATCGTGAAGTGTTTGCGAGACTCAGAACCGATAAGAGTGGTAACGATGACACAATGGATATTAGTACGTCGAAGGGGAGGCTTTCGACCGTGGAACGACTTGAACCATTTTCAAGGTGTATCGGTTTGCGACCGGGCATGGAGTGCCCAAACACCCTTTTAGAAACTGGGAAGCTTCAAAAAGAGGGCCGAAATCAGTCCTAACGGACAGACAAGAAGGTAATGTGTAATAGTAATATCTTACCGATCTGGAGGCATCCAGAGCCAGTGGCGCCCCTGGTGTACCAAACGCTGTTCCACGACTTTTACATTACCGATTTGTTCAAGGTGACGAACCTCCTTATCTGTAAATCCCAGGAACGGTTCCGCGAATTGTCCCCACCCTTTCTCAATTCCTCCGTAATCGACGCCTTCGAAGGAACGGTCCCAGGACTCCTCTTTTTTCCTCGCAAGATGCCATAGCCTCAATGGCGTCATCCGGCCTCGCGTGGCAAGTGCCATGATATCAAGGGCGTACGTTTGCACCATTAAACCATAGCCCCGCGAGACATAGTACTCTGGAGCTTGCCCATTCCGCTCAGGCCCTCCCACGTAGCCATTATCCATGCAGTTTCCCATGACACAGCGTGGTACGACGCGGATGTCTGTCTCTGGGTGAAGGTCGACCGATGTCATTGAATCATCCCAGAGTGGGTCGCCAGAAGGATCTATTGGTCCAATGACACACATATCATCCTGGCTCGGTTTGTGCTGGCTCCAGAGGGATTTCAGCGCGGCCGTAATGATGGGTCTACGAGTTTTATGTGCGTGTCTGCGGAGCACGAACGTGACATCTTCAGTACAACCCGATATCTTCGATTGTGGAATTGCTTAAGCTGCAGGCATGCTTCTATCTTAAGGGAGATTGGACTCACAGCACAATATACCGTCGACAACCCCATGATGCAGCAGGGCTGGTGCGTTTGTAAGAGGCGCGAAGTGTAGTTTATGCGTGAGAAGCGAAGTGCGTACTAGATCCTTGTCGTACCCTCTCATCAGTGCAATGATCATCTCTCATAGACTTGTTCCACTTCACAATGTCATCGACGGCGGCACGACGACCACTGCAATAGCATGATGACGGTGCCATGCGCTGACACGGACACGAACGCGGCGCAACTTGAACTCGTCTCGACTGCTGTGTCGTCAGGCTCGAGAACCTAGTGGGGATCCGTGCAGTGGTGCAGGTGCGGTTCCCTGGTTCCACTGCCAAGGTTGGGAAAGACAAGGATAAGGTGCCCGCAACCAAGGGCAACGAGGACACGTCGAATGACAACATGATCGAGTTACTAGCCCCGGTCATCTTACTGTTTATTTACAGTGCTCCATGGTTCCTCATTCGATGCACTCCACCAACATTCGTCCCCTCGCTAGTCCTGACTATTCCCATTGGTCTCCTTCCCTCACACTCGCATCAACATGCACGTGAATTCAGCTTCAAGTGCCGGCGTTACCACTACTAATTTTGTCTTGCGTCGTATGGGTTTCAAAGTTGGACTGGTGACACTATAGTCAGCCGGCTGACATGAGAACATCAACTCAGGCTCGTGTTCGTCCAATCCTCCATACCTCGCCAGTGCAGCGCGTTGCCCACCCCTATCAGTGATGACCACCGTGTCGTCAATCGCGACGACACATCTACACCAACGGCACCAGTGCGCCAACCGACACCGACGCAGCAGCGACCCCATTGCGACCACAGCGCCGCCCACCGCAACGACGCCCCCACGCAGACGACCCTGCTGCCACAACCGTGCCGTCGTCGCAGCAGCGACCACGGCGCCACCGCGTCTGCGCCGACTCCACCACCACGTCGTCGATAACGACGCAGCAGCAACAGTGGCAGCCGCACCACCATCACCACATCGTCAACGACGATGACGCGTCCGTGCCAATCCCACCACCGTGTCGTCGCGACAACAACGCGGTAGCAGTGGCGAGCACTGGTATGCAATCACTGCTACGTCGAGGATGGCGACGCGGCAGCAACAGCGACGAGGTTGCCACAACCACCGCATCAATGACGCGCGCCGCGAGGTGAACACGGCGACACCGTGATGCTCATGATAGTGCGACCGCCATAATGTCGCCGTGCCCGCCTCACCTCACCCATGGGTCAACCCGCGATGGGTACATGCCCATGTACCGTACCTACCACGACGACCACGCGATGAGCTCGACCACTCGCCCGCTTCCCTGACCACACTCTCGCGACCATCGCCGTTCGCCGGCCATGCCAACTATCCCCATCGGAGCCCAACTGCTCGTATACCACACCCGCCACCGCCTCTTGCGCCCATCGTCCCTGTTCGAGTGCGATCCCAGCCTCTCGCACCGACTGAACCCTTTCGGACGCGACGGCTCACCCGCAACGCCCACCTCGACCGTGTGCCTAATGCGCCCACGTGAGCGCGACTACCCACCATCAGCAAGTGACGACGACGTGATGATTGCGATCGCCACGACGACATCGAACATCGCTTGTCATGCACCACCGCTCGTCCCTACCCATCCCATCCTCAGGGATGCCCATACCATTTCATACCATCGACGACGCCCACTCCTCTTCAACCCCACAGGTCCGTTTTCTCGACTGTGCTGACCCGTCTTTGACTCCACTTACGTGTTGACGCGCCGTCCACCCGTTCCTGATGCCGCCGACCTGTTTTCACCTCTACTCTCTCGTCTTCAACGCTGTCCACTCATCCAGGTCGCCATTGGTACGAGTGCACAACGACGTTGACGAGTATGATGTAGTTTATAAATACATGTCCCCATGGTGTAGGGGTAAAAAATATCGGGCAACAAGTAAACACGGATAGCCACATACGTATCGAATTCTCGACGGGGCGTCCGTGCTGAATTTATGCACGTCTTCGCTCTTCCCCAAACGTGTACTCTCGCAGCGTCCGTCTACATCGAACGGCGAGTAGCAGATGGGGATCCTTATCTCCAAAAGTGATGCTTTACCCAACGCAAATATCGACTGAGTTTTGTACCACAATATGGTCTACCAAGAGAACCGTCAATACGACTAGAAAGATCCATCTGCATCAACAACGGCCCAGAAAAGAGAAGTCATGTGCACGCACCGCACCAGCAAACAACCTCGCGTCCGACGAGGTCTCATACACGTCCTCCTCCTGGACACCATTTACCTTCAACACCTCGAACCGGCCCAGCGCCGGATTCCAATGAAATATGCGCTTCACGCCAGACCAAGCACACCACCGTACACATCGCCAACACGGCTTGGCTGCACCCGCGCCAGTCTTGCTCACCCGAACCACGTACAGATCTGACCCGTTCACCCTCGGGTCCCGGCGACGCGCGCCCCAGGACCGCTCGCCCCCACCAAGAACCATCTGACCATCGTCGCGTCCTCCCACATACGCACCCTTCAACCGTTTCCCCGACACATTGTCCACGTCCTCCCTAGTCTCCATACTGCGCGCTCTACACTGGCCGCCGCGATCGCCCGAGCCATGATTGTGGTTCAAAACGCGACCCAGGTTTGACCCGTGTGTGGCCCCGTTGGTTGACTTGAACCTGCTGCTTGAACGAAGGTGACATGCCAGTGAGGTTGAAGATGGCGTGCATCTCGGCGTGCATCGATACGGGCTTGCGGTGTCCCTGCGTCCGTACGTTGTTCCCGTCGTAGTGTGTTCGGTGGTGGTTATGTCCAGTGGAGATAATCTTGCCGCCCTTGACGAGGATCGCTCCGAGACTGTAATTCATCGGGGACTAGCGTGCAAGGGTCAGAAACGGCTTGAAGGACGACGTGTGGACACACCTTGGAAGCCACTTCTAGGCACTGGGAAAAATACTGCTGAGACTTGTGCATGATTCAACGATACTATTCGATAGTCTTGGTGATTGTATAAACTGAGTGTGGTCAAGCGTCAAAAGATATATAATCACGTGATCCTCAGGAAAACATAAATTTCCTCATTGCAAATCGTAGTGTACGTCGGGTCATAGTGTAAAGAACACCTCCGTCTCCACAAGAACATCCAAACCAAAAAGGAATGTCACGAAACCAAGAGTTGCTTCGATACAACGATTCGATTGGCCAGCCTCGTCAAGTTAGCGTCCGCCACGATGACCTCGGGGACGTACTCCACGTCGAATGCTTGTTCAATTGCAGTGCAAATGCGTTTTGCCTGGCACTCAGACCAGAAGCTGAAGTCGTCCGGGTCCTGCACATCATCGGATGCACTGCCCTCGTCAACGCTTGCGCTCGGATTATGTGTGCCACCACAAGACAAGGGAATGAGATACGGGTCATTGTCCAAGCACAACGGAATGATCTCTGCGAGATATTTCTTGACAGACGTAAAATCGAGGGATGCTGGCTTGTTAACTTTCATCGAGAGTCATTCAGTTCAATCAAGGTGACAACCGTTGACCGCCGACTCACCATAGATCTCCAGAGGACCATCGATCCCGAGGACATTGTGTTTGCCATCGTGGTGATACCGGACCTAATTAACATGAAATGGAAACGTTAATCGTTTGACTAACTGAGCAACCAAACAAGTCGCACTTCATATTTCCCGATCGTCCACGGAAGAGTCGCGCCTTGGAAGACAACGGTCCCAGTTTGCGGGAGCTTTAGGGTCACTTCGGCGTTATCAAGAGGCGCGTCACCATCCCATTCTTCACTGTGAACAGGAACCCAGTGCCCGAATGATGATATCTTTGTAATCAGCGTCGACTTGTTCGCACCCACCTGCTCGACGTTGATGTCGATCAAATGGATCAAGAGGGAGAAAAGATAATGCCGTACCCTGTAAATGCCAATCCAATCACGGCAAGAGTGGCGTTGGGGTGTTTCCCACTTGACATGGATAGATTCGCCAAGGTGGAACCGCATATCGCCGGATTTGCTGGAAGAGATCGAGACCTTATATTTGGCGGTGTCATAAGAAGACAAGTCATTCGCGACGCGCCTAGAGAAGGAAAGCGTTACGGCGTCTAGATTAAAGAAGGGGAGGCTCACGTTATCACCAAGCGTTCGCGCGATTGCTGCAAAAGCACTTTGGTCTCTTGCATGACTTCCGATATCTTCGGCTTCGCTGTGCCGATTTCAGTTCATGATCTCGTCCTGAATGTATCCCGTTAAGACTCACACTTGGCTAAAAATTCTTCCACGACATCGGCTGTCTCCTCAAACACCTTCTCAAACGTCCCCTTCACTTCTTTGGCGACCCTCTTGATCTCTGGTACATGACGGCTAGCGCGAGATTCTAGAAGTCTGGCGTTCTTACTGGCGACATTTTTGATGACCTTGACGAAACCTGCCTCCTTGCGTAGGCTATCACCGTACAATTTCCGCATGTGAGGGCTATCGCCGTCATCAATATTGAGTGTCAATCGCCGAGGATGAGCGGAACTTACGTCTCGACATTGTGCAGGAACCACCAGTGTGCGAAGAATCTCAGGACAGCAAGGAGACCAACAAGTTTGCTTCCGCTGATAAGCGCGAGTCCGAGGAATGATGCTCCACTCATGAGTTCCGGGTTATCGAGATAACTTTGACATCTCGGTCAGAAAGATCCCGAAACGGAAACTTCAGAAATATCTCACCGGAAGATCCCAGTGTATTCCAAATGGGCAGGGAAATCGTCCGCAAAGAAATCTCCGTAGAACCATCCTGGGTATATGAACTTAGCAACGTCTCTTGATTCATCGAAACGCCATACCAAAAACGCCGAGGACTTCATACGACTCCATCGCCGCCCATATGTGAAGTCCGATCAACAACTTTCCAATGATGAACAAAAGATACAGCTTGAGAAAAACGGAACGGCATACCGTTCCCAACGTATGGCATAGAAGATCATCTCCCGCTGTCCACGATGCCGGCAATTTATAGGTCTTCCAGGTAAGACCGACGAGGGAAACTGTAAACACCGTGAGAGACCCGAGAGAATACACCGATAAGACACATACTGTAAGTCATGCATAAGCTCATATTGTACAGCGATTTCCAGTTCGTGAACGCCTCCTGCACCGCACCGTCACCGTTATCGTTGACAGGATAGGTGTAGTTCTTGAGAAAGTGGCGAACGAGAAACTTGGACCGGCTTTGCGCCCGAAGGATAAGACCCAAACCAAAACTGTGGAAGATGCACCAAGCGATCGCGTGTGCAAAGTGCAACGCCAGCGTCGCGCGATGCGGCATGATCGGAAGACAGGAAGCAACCAATATATAAAATATCAATAGCACCAACATCGCATCAGAAGACCTGATGCGGAAAGAATTCGGTTGAGCGAATTCTTTCAATGAATTCTCGGACGAGTACCCTACCGTAGAAAATCGACGTTGAAAAGGCCGACGACGTCACGTCTGAAATATTTGTGATGCAAATCGTGCTCCGACACTAGTTGCTGCTGCGCTGCAGTTACCCTGAGACACTCCTTGCTCACGCGCGGCGTTGGGCAGGCGTTCGTGGCCTTTGGGGTCAGTTTCTCCGTTTCGACTTCGGTTTCAAGTTCGGTCTCGGAAGCAGTCTCGCCCTCGGTCACAGATGGAGTCGAAAGCCCGTCTGTGCGGTCCGCGCGAGAAGTCGTCGATGACACGCCGTTCTGCCTGCGTGGAGCAGTCGATAATGGTTTGCGAACAGCAATCGGCTGACGTTTGCCATACATCCGCTCGATATCTGACGATACGTTAGGAACAACGTCAACAAAGAAGCATAACGTGACGTACGTGGGTTCTCAAAGAGTACCAAGAAAGCAAACTGAGCAGCGTGAGCAGCGAGGCTGACGAACAATACAGGATAGCTGCCAACGATCAGCGACAGTCCATAGTAGCCCGCGTAACCTGTCAGCAGTCCAAGATGGGAACATCTTCAGGGGGAATGTATAGAGCGACTTACCCACGGAGTACATCGGGTGCGGTGCCAGCTCGAACACGCCATCAAAGACCAAATTACCACGCTGGAAAAAGACGTCACCCCAATACCATCCGTAATCCTTTACGACGCGGTGCGCTTCCGTTTTGACCCACAGGTTGAACACGATCAGTGCGATACCGCCGATCCAACTAACGAGGCGTCAGTCATCAACGGCGATCGTTTCACGACGATCACTTACCGCATGACGTGAACAGTGAACGAAAGTCCTTCAGGAACGCGGAAGCAAGAAAAGGCAAACATGCAGTACGCCAAGAAATCGCTGCACGCGACCACGGGAATCAGCCCCCGAATACGATCAATCAAGTAACTAAGACGCACTTCAACAAAATGACATCCACCAACTGCCTGAACAAGAGCCAAGTGTTATATTCCAACGGGAGTTCCTAGGCAAACCAGAAACTGTGAGCACGCGACCACGTCTACACCGCTGGACCTACGTCAAACGAGTAGTCTTTGCCCATCTTGCCGGCGAGTTGTGCTCGAATCCAGCTTCTCGTGGCTGGTTGGCGGCTCTCGTCAAGCCACCCTAAGCGCTGAATCTCTCGCACGATCCACTTCCTCTTGCTCTGTTTCGTCAGGACCCATCCCAAACCTGCATCGTATGCGGCACGCCAGAACGCGAAATACAGGAAAAAGAAGACTTTCGACGCTGTCCGTGGTAAGAGACAGAACAAAACGAGCTGCAAACCAAGAAGGGATAGATTGACCAAGTCGAGGTGACTCTTTGGGTAGGCGGGGTGGAAGAGCGTGAGGACGTCGTGGGTAGTGGGCACGCGGAAGACTATTGGAGGACATATTTATAGAGCCACCGTAACACCCATCAGCGCTGCTACGTACCCTCTCCACTGGGAGTCTTGCCCCACACGACCTCGTCCCGGGCGGTGTTCAGGCGCGATTTCTCGTCTCGGTCGTCGATGACGTGAACACCATCTATGGGTTCGGATGTCCTTGCTGGGTCTGAGGCTTTCCTTTGGCGCAATCCTTCAGGACCCGCCAATGCCATGGCTGCGATGATACTCGGTCGGACGGAACAGAAACCAACAGCCGGCTCCATAAAAATGTCGTGCGATTTACGTAAAACCTGCAGGACATGTGTCATACGGACGGCGCGCGTCTTCCCAGTTGACGCCGTCCTTGCAACCTTTTCTACTGTGAAAGTACGTGTGGATCTCTTGCGCCCTTTCTATTCACTCGTCATTCGACATATTCCATCGAGCGTCGAGTTGCTAATGTCAGGGAAGAACGAGCTCGAGGCATTTTTTTCGGATGGCTTCTGCGTGTAGATGTCGTCCCTACGAGGTGTCTCACATGCTATTTCGCTTCTCAGTGATAGCACTTTCATTTACCATGTGATACATCGTATTATACATGTTACTGTACTAAGACCACATTTACCAAGAAATTGTAAGATCCAGGCTAAAGATGAATTTCACGACAGTCCTTTATCGTGGGTGGTTTAGAAATTGTTCGGAAGGCCGCAACTGGACAAATAGTCTGGAAACTCATCAGCTGTCAAGGGTATCCTTGCATCACGTCTCGTGTTCGGTCTCGCCCGGAATCTCTTCGAGCTATCGGCACGTTTCAGCCATACCAAATAAATCCATACAGTAGTAAAAACCAACCTTGTCAAAGTCGTGCAGACACTGCTCGATCCGTCTCATCGCGGTCTCCAGTTCCTGGTCCGAAATCACTAGCGGAGGCGCAAATCGAATGCTGGTGGGATGGCGCCGTCAGCCCTTGTGATGAGTATACCGGAACGTGGCCACTCACATGTTGTCATGAGTCGGCTTGGCGAGCACGCCCTGGTTCTTCAACAGCAGACAGAATTGCCATGCCGTGCGGCCCTTTACGCTCGCCGTCTCGTCGATCACCACGGCGTTCAATAGGCCCCGGCCACGGACTTCTTTGATCAAGGATGACTTGGCCTTGAGCGCATTCATGCGATCGCGGAAAACACGTCCCAATCGCTCCGCGTTCGCGGCTAGCCTCTCTTCTTGGATCACATTCAGAGACGTCATGGCAACAGCACATCCTAGAGGGTTCCTAGATAAACCATTAAAACAGCGGTTCTATTCTCGAGGCGAGAGGGCCTACCCTCCATACGTGCTCCCGTGCTGGCCAGGCCCGATACAGTCCATGACTGCACGGTCGGCAAGCACCGCAGAAACGGGATAAACTAATGGTCACCTCAATAATTTGGCAATCATCAAGCAAACGACCCTCGACGAACCTCCGCCAGAGAGCGCCTTTCCCAACAAAATCATATCGGGTCGAATACCATCATGCTCGCAGCAGAGCATCTTCCCAGTACGTGCAAGACCCTGTCATTACGCCTCGACGATCAGTGTCTAAAACATTATACAGGGCAGGCAGATCCACCGTCTGAATCTCGTCACAAATGAGGAGAACATTCCTCTCTGTGCACAACTGGCGGACTTCTCGAAGATATCCCTCAGGTGGCACGACGATGCTTCGAAGGCTCCATCAGAAAGGAAGACTCGCACGCGCTTCGAACAGTACATACCCTGCTTCACCCTGGATGGGTTCCAACAAGAACGCCGCAACGTTGTTTCCAAAGTAATCGAGCGCACGCTTGAAATCCTCGATATGGCCATAGCGAATCGTGTTCGCGGTTCCAGTTTGGTCCTTGTACGTAGGACCAACGCCCGTGAGGTAGGGTCCGAAGCCACCACGGCTCTCCGGATCAGTGCTCATGCTGTGTCGGAAGACGGTCCGAAATGGA
>JBBPTU010000769.1:0-18139 GCA_038094295.1 Tylopilus aff. beelii | reverse complement strand
ACAATGGCCTAGAATGACCGGGAAAAGTTGGAAATAGGTAAAGTGAACATGGGGAATCGGATGGGAATGGTTAGGAAGCAATTGGAGCAATGAAGAGACAATGAGAGCGTAATCACCAAATCTAACACTCCCCCCTGATTGCGCATCTCTGCAAGTCAATCACTCCCCTCTAATCAGCCAAGTCCCAGCATCTGACAGAACCCTTGCACCTTGGCTCGAGGCAGCGCTTTGGTCAATAAAGATCAGCAGGCATCTGATCAGTGGGCAGGAATATCGGGGATACCAACTCCTTTTCGACACCATCTCGAAGCCAGAACCAGCGGAAGTCCAGTTGCTTCATCCATCCATGGTGTTCTGGATGTTTCGCTACCTGGATCGCAGATTGGTTGTCCATATGCAGCTAAGAGGTCGTCGGAACAGCAAAGCCCCACTCCTGAAGGAGGTGACGCATCCAGATGATTTCCTTGCCAGCCTCGCATGCAGCAATGTACTCAGCTTCCATGGTGGACAATGCGACCAGCGATTGTCGCTTGGACATCCAGGAGACTGCACCAGTTCCAATCTTGACAATGTATGCACCAGTGGAACGACCAGTGTCCATGCAACCACCATGATTAGCGTCAGAGTATGTGGTGAATGGCTCAGAAGAAGAAGGGTCAGGAGCATAGGTGATGCCATAGTCCATGGTGCCCTTGATGTAGCGAAACAGGTGCTTGACAGCGTTCCAATGGGCGACTCCAGGATTGCCAAGGAATGATGCAAGCTTGCCTGCAGCATATGCGATGTTAGGACGAGTGGTACAGCAGAGATACTGTCTGTAGACATCCAACAGCACCACCATAATCAGTGTACAGCATCAAAGATCGTTTCTCTTCATTAGAAGGGGCTTGATTGCGAGACAAACACAGTCCAGGGTCCATTGGAGTGGTTACAGGCTTGCAATCGGCCATGGCAAAGCAAGAAAGCATATCAATGCAGTACTGATTGATGCTGGGAGATGCGAATGGAACGTTTGGAGCGATCTCTGTCGATCTTGATGCCTAGAATCTCTGTGGTGGGGCCTAGATCGCGCACTTTGAAGTGTTTGCGCAAATCAGCCAAAGCAGACTTGATCACATCGAGAGATGCTGAAGTAAAGGTCATGTCGTCCACAAAGACAGGCAAAATGATTTGGACGTCGTCCTTGGCATAAATGAAGACTGCAGCATCAGAATAGGTCCGTTTGAATCCAATAGACTCTAGGACAGTGCGCATCTTCTTGTTCCATCAATTGCCACCTTGCTTTGTCCCATATACCGCCTTCCTGAGCTTGCAAACGAGTTCCCTAGGATTGCCTTCTGCAAAGCCTTCAGGTTGTTCCATGTAGACATCACAGTCGATCTCGCCGTTCAAATAGGCATACGAGCAACAGGTGGCTGAGCCAATACTTGATTTCTCCCCCCTGGAACGGGCATCTGTGCAGCAAGAGACCGAGGTTGCTCTTCATCGTCATCCAGGACCGGTGGAGAGTAGGAGGATGATGTTGGCAATGTAGTGGATGGAGGAGCGATGAATGGTTGGGAAGGGCGATGTTTGGCCACAAGGAAATAGCGCTCATCGAAATCAGCACGTTCTGAAATGATGGTACACTTGGTGGTGAGGTTGTAGAACTTCCATCCCTTATAGCCAGGAGGATAACCAATAAAGACACACTTCTCATAGTGAGGGGTCAAGGCATCACGCTTATCCTTCTGCAAGTGCACATAGGCAGTGCATCCCCATACCCTGAGGTGAGAAACGTCTGGTTTGCGTCCATGCCACAGTTCGTAAGGCGTAGCATCGTCCAAAGCAGCTGTGGGACAGCGATTCCACACATGGACAAGAGCAGCTAGTGCTTCGCCCCAGAAAGGCCTAGATAAGCCAGATTCGTCGAGCATGGCAGTAATGTGCTCAGCCAGGACGTGATTAGCACGTTCTGCAACACCATTCTGGTGGGGCCGAGCCCGAACAGCGTGCTGACGCTCAATGCCGCTGTGAGTGGTGAATTGCAGCATCGCATTGCTCATATATTCGCCTCCCTTGTCATCCCTCAATGTTTTGAGATGTCGCTCTGTCTGGTACTCAGCATTGGCCTTGAACAGGGTACGATGACTGATCGACTTCTTGCACATTTCTTTGTACAGCTTGCACTGGTCACAGGCCTGGTTGATATTCCTGGAATATACTGCCTTGTTTTTCTCATACCAGTGGCATGGAAGATCTTAGCAACCTGACCTACCTTCAGTTTCTTTGTGTCAGCAGGGAAATCGACCTCCTCCTCTTCGTCATCAATGACCAGTTGGGACCTCTGAGACCACTGTCAGCAACTGGTCCAGTCTGATGACCAGTACCTACCTCGGAAACCCAGTCTGATCACCCATACTACCCCTCCAAGGCGGAAGCCTTGGGCAAATCACCTACCACCTCAGATGGCATGGTTGGAGGTCCTGCATTCTCCTTTCCAGCTAAATCCCCACTCTTCACATCCTCCCTCTACACACATCCTTGTCTGAGACTGGTTCACCTACCAGTTTGGTCACTTCCTTTGCCACTGCTTCAGTCTCTTACCAGGCCAACTCCAGACATGCTTTCTGAGCTTGCAACCAGTCATCATACCTCTTTTGCCACTTGGTCTGCAATAGGCAGACCACTTCCATCACCTCCATGAGCTCTGATTTGATGAAAGCTTCAGCCCCAACCTTGGTAGCCCCCTGGAGTGTGTTGTTGGTCAACTCATTCTTGTCACTGGAATCAGTCAGTCTATAGTCACCTGTGAGAACAAAACCATGCACCAAGGCCTTGTTCCACATGTCAATCACTTTGGCGTGGATTTCCTTCAATCTTGCAGTAGCCCAACCAGCTGGACTGTCTTCTGCAGCTGGTATATGAATGCAGGACAGGATCTGGGTGTATTTGGACATGGATGGACTAAGAGGGTTGCAGTTGGTGGTCAGAGGGCAAGTCATGTGCCACCTACACATTGCTGACTTATCAAAATTTCAAACTCCGCCCAGTTACATAACCAACTGAAAACAGTTGTCAGCTAAGTTCCCCATGGATGTAGAAAAACACCTTCTCCTACATTCACAACCCCCATGTTCCTCGCTTTTCAGCTAGCCTGTACCATCACTCAAGACCCTCATCATGTCCAGTCCATTCCCAGTCAATCTGACCCCTTTTTGTAAGTAATCAGCAGTCTGGTTCATCAACTGGTCAACCAGTTCAACCAGTACAGTTCTTCCTATTCATCTCTCTCTGTTTCCTTGTTCCAATCCATCCCAATCTCTCATACATTTATGATTCATTTAGTATTCAGTTCCAATCACTTTCATCATGGTTCCTGTCTATTACATGTTGTAATTGTCTTGCCACTCCATCTCTCAACCCTACTTAACATACTCCCTCAACATGTAGGCTAGACCCTTTTTTTAAATTCCTGACATGATTTTCTGTTTCTCCTTTCATCTGACAGTCTTGGGTATACCTGGACTATAAAATATGTGTACTTTGATATTTAATACATCTTTCCACACCTCTGTCCTCCTGTCTGGGTCGCTGAGAGTCCCTATTGTCATTGTCCACCTCATCTCATACTTATCGTCTCACCCAGTTCCAACCCTGGTCTTTGTCCGACCCTGGTACCTGTCAACCAGCTTATCAACCAGTCCATTATTGTCAACTGGTTTCTCGACCAGTTAGGTTTGTTTTCAACTGGTTCATCACCGATCAACCTGTTTCTGTGATCTTTCCCTTCCCTTCTCTTCCTTTTACCCTTCTTGTGTCTCTTAGACTCTCTTGAGATGAACCTACATTTGTACCCTTCTTTTCCTTCTTAGTCCGGACCAACCAGTGACCTTGCACACCAACCAGACCTTTATTTCTTACACCAATTTGAGGTTCTCTCACAATCATACTTGTGGCCTTGTTAATGATGCCATGCCATGCCACCCAGGGGAGCCATGAGGCAAGTGCTTTCTGTTAGCAGCACCCACACACCCTACCACACACTCTTCTTCTGATCAAACCACCACCACCTTTGATAAGTATCTTGCAGTGGCTGAAAAAGACTGCAAATGAATTTGTTTGAGATTGAAGTCAGTTAGTTTTTGAAATCTGCTACCATGCCACCTAATGATTTTGACAGACATTCCTTGAAGACATGCCTGAAAACTTCAAGTGTGTACAAGCCAAAAGACCACCCAAACACAAAGTAAATTTCAATCCCACCACATCTTGTCACTCTGACCTGACATCCACACAGGCTGTTCTACAATTCTCAATTTCACAAGCAAACCACAATGTCACTGCTTCCACTCCATGAATACACCATTGTGTTCATCGGACAATGCCTCTTGAACCTCATGACATCTCTACATCAAGAATGTGTCTCATTGGAACTTCAGGGAAACTCTAATATTTGACACAAAATGAACAACAAGCAAAATTGTTCCAGACCTCCTTTCTCTTGGAGGGCATGTTTCCCCCTTTGAAGGATAACATTATGTATATTGGTTGACACAGGTGAGATACATTGAATATTGAATTTTATGTGACAACTGGGACCACTCAATTGGGAATGAGATTGTTTCTGCTTTTTGACAAAGCATTTCCACATAGTGAGTAGCATCATCTTTGTGCCTGTCCGTTATTTCAGCAATGTGTCAGAGAAGATGTCTTGTAGCCATATTAAAAAGATCATCAATACTCTGCATGGTCATCTTTGGGTTTATTTCCTGCAGGTGATCAGCAGACATCAGATATATATTTCGGACAAACTCACTCCACATGCGGTGAACAGGTTGGAATTGTCAATCTGGAAGTGGAACTGTTTATCATCACAATAGAGGAATACACACACTTCTACCAACTTGATATTGGTCCACATCATGTCCCTGATGATGATGGGATGTAGTTTGAGGCTCTGTTTGTTGGGGGACTCAGTTGGCTTGAAGCTGGAATCTGAGAGTTGTGGTTAAAGGAGCAGCAGATGATGGTCAAGATCCTTCCACAGGAGCACCTTGATGTCATCCCAGATGGCAATCATCAATGTGGTGTCTATTTGCAAATTGTTCTTCACCACAATGGAAAGTTTCTTGAGTATGCTCTCCCATGTCTGGGTAAAGGTGCATTTGCCAACCTAGATAGGGAACTTGAGCTGGAAACTGGGGTACCAGAGCTGAATGTTGAGGTTAAGGTGTCATTCCGGGAGTCTGACAGTTTAGTGAATGTGGAAAAATCATAAATAAGTGCACATATGTTATCTTGATTGTCATTATTTTTGAGTACTCTATTGTATGTAGTATGTATCCACTTTGCTTTCATACCAGAGTTGATCTGTGAGTGTGTTAACTCAACGTCTCTTAACAAGAATTTTGCCATGGGGCTGTTCTTGGCAGGTAAGTGGGCATCAACATGACAGCATGATGTGGCAATGGTGGCCAGGTTATTGAAGGGAAGGAGCAACCCTGACGTTGTTGCTCCCTGACTCATGCTCTCATATGATTGCCTTGTCATTTTTGCTAGATCTGAGTCAACTTAGAAGCACGCTGTGCAATGGAGGTTGCTGTGATGACAAATCTGTGAGTCATGAATGTAAAATAGTATGTACAAGAATGAGTCATTTCCTCTTTACCTACTTAACAAGTCATTTCTCACTGGCCCTGTGTGATCAAGGATCAGATTGGATTGGATTGGAGGAGCCACTGGTTGGATCATCATCTGGGATTTCTAAACAGAAGATGGCCTAACAACTCATGGTATGAGAGCCAAAAAAAACATGCCAGCATATGTTTTGTGTGTGCCATTCCATGCCTGTGAACCAATCTGGTCGATATATCCTTTGACCCTGACAAGATGTGTCCACAGGGACACTCATGCAGTTGTAGAATGTTTGTCATTTCTCTGCATTCTGTCAAGGAAACTTCTCACTTTAATTCAAAGCTATTGTCACCTGGTGGGTCTTCCCCATGCACTTTACAACGTTGACACCATAGTCCCCCAATGAACATGTGTGTGCTGTTATTGGGATACATGATGAAACAACCAGCCCACCTAAGGACCAATTGCACTAAGAGGACAGTGGGATGCCTATGAGTCTTAGAGTGCCAGGAAGACTGGGAAAACTCCAGAGGACAAGATTGGGTATTCTTCTTATATATGAAATTGCAAAAATCACGATAAGTGAGAGTGACATTGTTGGAAAAGGGCTACTTAAGTGTAGTATTGTTATCTAATAAAAAGATTGAAAATGAAGATATACCCAGTCTACAAATGAAATTAGCTGAATTTGCAAAATATATTCTTTGCTCTTCTTTAAAAATTGCCTTTTAAAACGAGGCAGCAGAGTGTATAAGTATTCATCATACATGGCTTCTACTAGAGGTAGCTTGATTATGATATCCTCATAATCATATAAGCTGATTGTTAGATATAATATAATCAAGGTCAGAAACTTATATTTTCCATGCTAAGATGCACAGGACACAATGGTTTTATCATTTTTAGTGGCTTGATGCCATTCTACTGCCTTCAGAATTCTATGTTGATATCTCAAGCTACTATCATCATGTGAGACCTTTTGAGCCTACAAAATAGTTAAAATGTATAATATATGAGAAATATTGAATTTACAGAATTTGTGGTAATTATATTTACTTCCAATGCCCAATCCATAGATGCTTACAGGAACTATAACTAGAGTTTACAATGGGTTACACTGCGAGGCTAAATTACATATCCTGATTTCTACTCTTATTGGACAACAATAAAAGAAGACATGGCAACATCATGATGCTCATGATATAGCCATGGTGTCACTGTGCCAACTACAATCTAGCTTGGACTACCTTTGCTTGATAGTTAGTACCTGTAGATTACTACCATTATTGCATGATTGTTTTATACAAACTGATCCAAGCCAGATAGTAGTATCTGCACAAAAAGCTCGGGCAGTACAAATAAAATTCAGTGCAGTTAGCTATGTTTTGCTTTGTCAAATTTCTACTGATTCCTTTGAGTGACATTCACAAAAAGGTAACACAACCTGTCTGGAGGTGGGAATTCATGCCAATAAATGTTTGGAATCTTGTTGTTCAGTCAGAAAAGCAGGTCATTGAGGGCTGAGTCTCACACCCAAGAGCATCTCCATCCACATGCCTTGCATTCCATCCTCATCTTCTCTATATCATCACCCTTCACAGAAAAATTGAGTGATATTTGTTTCATCCCTTCCCTCCTGCATGCTCAAAACTCTGTCTCCTGAGGGTGGGTAGTATGGAAGGTAGTGCTTTCCAATCTTCCTTGAATGCACAACCACAGAAGACCTTTGATGACCACTACAGCTATGGTGTCAAGTATTTGAAAAGCACTGCCCACCATGCACATCATTACCTTCCAAAAGTCTGCCATCTTGTTGATCCCAATGTGTTCAATGAGCAGGCTTCATAATGGCATCTCTCACCTGCTCTGCAGTGACTGAACCAGTTGTAAAGCCTATAATGAAGTTGGATTCATCACTGTGGAGCTGGATGTCAAATATCAAGTACACATGAAGCTGACTGATGATACTCACTTGTCCAAAAGGTTCCTGGACTGTTGTTGAATGAATTGATCGATTGAGTGAGAAATCCACCTGCTATAATGAATAATACTCATTGATGCAGCCATGAATGACAATGAAAATGTTGGTGGGCACAGAAGACAGGATTGATCAAAGCATAAACAATTTCCCAGATTGAAATGTTTGTTATGGAATATCTTCTCCACCTGCTTGAAAAATGACATCAAGATTACAGAGCTATATGACATGGATGTTAGACAACAATTTGAAGATACATTGTTAGGGCATACCATGAAATTATTCCTTAAGTCAAGGGATAGACCCTGCCCAAGGAATACCCTATCATCACCAGGTGTGCAAAAGGTGGTGAAAACAAGTGGCTAGGCTGGATTGGCATACTTTCTGCCAGCATAGCTGACAAAGTCATACTGCACCCTTGGTTAATTTTGCATTGTGACTGGAAGATCACTTCCTTGGAGACTGGGTATCCTGCTCTGAGAATTTTGCTGCTGACTATTCCACCATTGCTGGTCACATGGCAGGCAACTGATGCTTTTATTTGGTTTCACTGACTGGAAGCCAATGCAGCCAGGGCCATATTATTTTGCCTGCATGTAGATGATAGTGTGACATTCTATGCAATGCTTCCTGCTGTCTCCTGTGTAATCTGCACAAAGGCTACAAAGTTTCCACTCAATGACCAAGGTATTCAAGGCTTCTGGAGTTACTGTGGGTCATTGTTGCTCTTTTCAACACAAAGGTGATTGATTGTATCACAGCATGAAATGCACCTGCCATTAACTTCAATTCTTCTATATTCTTGGGCTCTGACCTGGGGATCTCAGACAACTTTTCACAGGTCCTTTTACCTATTTTAGAGAATCAGGGGCTGCAAAATTCAACAGGGTACTCCTCTAGAGTTTACCAGAAGCTGGAGGCCTGGCAGGAAGGACTGTTGGGGCTGAGAAGGAGGATGGGAGTGATGCCACTTCTGAGTCTGTAAGGGTGGTGACTAGTGGTTGGAGTGTGGAGAGATTTACTCAGAGTTTTGCTATTTCTGCTGTGTGAGGGCAGATTTAGAGGATTTGGAATTGGGGGGGCCTGGCTGGAAGTCTGTGGGTGGTCTCACATGGTTGTGGATGATGGATAGTTAGGCCTTCATGTGAAGAACCATGTTGCTCTGAAAGAGCTTGACAATGAATGATAGGGAGGACTTTATCAGTGGAGAGGTCACAGGCCAATGCCTGCACCTTCCAGGCAAGCTATATAGAGAAGGTGGGTCTGTTGAAGGATTGACCCTTCTTGAACCCAACCTTTATAATCCAGGTCCATGTTCAGGGGATGGTAGTGTAATCATGAAGCACTGCTAAGGAAACCAGAGGTGGGCAAAAGGACAAGGTGAAGATCCCCTTGGGAAATAATGAAACTGACATTCAACATTGGAGAGCTTCAGCTTGCAGGAAATAAGTGAGTCACAGATGTGTTTGGGGAGGAAGGCTTTTTTCGATGGAAGGATAGTGGTGGTGTAGATTCAAGAGGCATCCTACTGGCAAGGCTTAACAGAGAGTATCCAGAATACTTGAGTTTTACTAGAGGAACCATATCTGATAGTGGCAGGAGAATAAGAATGTATTTGCTTGTATAGATCAAACTGAGGGATAAGAGCATCTTACAGTGGTATTTATATGTAATGCTGGATAAGAGGGAAATGTAACTATAATGAGAGATACAGTTATGGGAGAAAACAATGACCATGGGAAGGAAGTGAAGGTTGTGTGTCATCTTCATGTGTGCATAGGAAAAATATAATCTAATGGAAATGATCTAAACTGAGTCCATATGGCATAGGAAGTTCTCTCCAAGTAATACCTCTCCCTCATAGAAGATAATGAAATCATTCAGAGTCACATGAAACAATGTCTGAAACTTCATACATGTTTTTACATCTAAGTCCAGCATTTTCTTCTTTTATTTATTTGGTTGATGTACTAATGGCTGAGTTCCATTAACTTGAAGGTCAAGTGTAATGAGTGAACTCAAGATTTTTTCAATATCTTCATAGCTCAAGTACCATGGTACTCTTAATTGGTTTGTCAAGATCTGAATCAAAATCAGTGATAACTGGTTGCATGTTCCATCACTCATAAATCTCATCAGGGATATAATTTCTAGTGACTAGCAATTAAAAAATCAGTAAGATTGAGTTGTATTTCAAATAATAAGAAGATTGATGTACTAAGCCACAGTCAACTGTCTGCAACGCTAGCCTTGCTATAATCCTTGTGTTGATGAAGATGTGCATCAGTTAGGTGAACAGTTTCAACTACATTTACTGACATTCCAGATTGTCACAGAAGCCAGAACCATGGAAGCATTTGACCAAAAATGTTGACCTGTCTAACACTGGTATTCATTCTATTGTATATAGTTGTAAACCTTCAGCAACCACTTGACTACTGTATCTGTAACTTCTTCTTTCAACATTAAAATGCAAAGTAGACCTAACTTTTAAAGATAGCATTCATAATTTCTTATCTTTTTGAAGTCAGAAGGTGATGTTGGGAACTTTGATATTCTTGGTAAGCCCTTGCTCTGATAGAGAACAGTTAGTTTTCACAGTCACAATAAAGTCATATAATATAAATAACAACTCACATTGACACTGTAGAGAAGAATGGTAACAGAAGCAACTTGAAATATACTAGTATGTATACCCAAACAATGAAGTGAACAATTGGAATGATTGTGTTACATTTTCCCTTCTTCTTTTCATTTCTTACTCATTGCTAAGCCTATATGGAGTTATCTCTGACTCCTGCTGACTCACTTCAGATTTGTCACTTAGTCAGTGCTTCCTTTCCTTCATGACTCATTCTGACTTCACATGACTCACTATTGTAATTGTAATTGTTCTATGGCCCTCCTTCACTTAAGTAATCATTCTATTACTTACATATATAAATCCATCTCAACAACCAATGTCCTTTAGCTTACATCTCCTTGAGCAATACCCATATCTCTCAGAGAACTTCTCAGTTTTCACTTGCTTCTAAGCTTCCTCAGACCCTCTGCTTGTACTAAGGCCTAGCAAGCCTTTTCTGACTTACAAGGCATCATCCTACTTTGAGTGGATACTATATGTACTTGGAACCATTGACCAGCCATATTTCATCTTTGGCCTTTACCATAAATCCTTGACTCTATGTCCTCTTAAGGCTACACTACCTGCGTCTAACATAATGAATTGTGGATTTGGCATGCTGCTTGCTGTGCACTTCTAAATAGAGTTAAAATTTGAGAGAGTATATGGGTGGTTGTAAAATAGTGTGCTACCTTTCTGATAGCTAGTATGGACCCTTAGCCAACTTCTGGTACTATGCTGCCTTTGTATCTGAGTCAAATGCTAAAAGTCCTTGATTGCAAGCTGTAGCCACTACCAACTCAGACTCTGAGTACTATAGGAGAACACATTTTTCTATATTCACAAATTCATTTTTCTCCACTTTCAGCTAGCCCATACCATCACTGAAGACTCACATCATGTTTGGTCCATTCCCAGTTGATCTAATCTCCTTTTTCTCAGTAACTGGTGGACTGGTTCATCAACTGGTATAACTGGTATCCCATACTATTGATCACTGGTTTGACTGATATTTGACTTTGACTTAGAAAATTCTCCATCCCTGTCTTGTTATGTCCTTCTTACTCATCTCTCTCTCTTCCCCTTTTTTGATTTATCCCAATCTCTCATATACCCATACTTCCTTTAGTATTTGATTCTGATATCTTTTATCATGGTTCCTGTTTTGTACATGTCATAATCATCTTGCCACTCCATCTTCCAACTCTTCTTACTATACCTACCTAGACATGTCATTGAGACCCTTTTCTAATCCCTCATATAACCATTTTTTTCTTCTTTTGTCTGACAGTCTTGAATACACTCAGATTATAAAATATGTGTACTTCATGTTTTAATATATCTTTCTGCATCTTCATTTGTCTAGGCCAAAAAGGTCTGCTCATTTAGCTGCTTGTCAATCTTTTAATAATATTGTTGTCTTTCTAAACAGAGAGAACCAGAATATGAATATTCCCAATACAACATCTCCTGTCTTCATCAATACCTGGCTATTACATACAATCTGAAACAAGATGGCAATCTATTGTGGTCAGCTGCATGATACCCTGGATGATGGCATCCAGGAGGTGCTAGCCTCATATTTGCTATAGGAAA
Organism: Tylopilus aff. beelii; assembly: GCA_038094295.1. Classification (NCBI taxonomy): domain Eukaryota; kingdom Fungi; phylum Basidiomycota; class Agaricomycetes; order Boletales; family Boletaceae; genus Tylopilus; species Tylopilus aff. beelii. The sequence continues at coordinate 6,326 of JBBPTU010000769.1, read as the reverse complement.
AAGATATCACAAGCCCACTAAATCTCCCCAGTCAAGGATGCTTTTATCTAAGTTATCCAATGGTCCATGAGTGTGCACCACAATGCGAACACAACACTACAAGTGTGTGTTTTGTATGGGTAGAAGCGTCACAATGGCCTAGAATGACTGGGAAAAGTTGGGAATAGATAAAGTGAACATGGGAAATCGGATGGGAATGGTTAAGAAGCAATTGGAGCAATGAAGAGACAATGAGAGTGTAATCACCAAATCCAACAAAATGTATGAAGCTGGAACTCCCAGGTCTTGTACCCAGAGGTCAACTTCTTAGCAATGTTGTGTGGGGTTTGTAACCATATGAGCCTGGGAGGAATTGACCCATCATTTCAAGTGCTTTCCCATGAGCTTGCCATGCCTGATCAGATTGTAGGACAACCCATTCCCACAAGGTGACATTGTCAAATAGGAAAACATCAATTATCCCATGCCAGAGTCCAATAAGAAGCATGCTCAGATTCATGACTAAGTGCATGATGTCTGTGGTCATGGAAAGCAGTATTCCCAATGATCGTGAGGGCTGAACTCCCAAAATCAGGGGGAGTTTGATGATCCCTGTATTGGTCTTACAAAGGTCAAACTGCCATGGATTTCAGGACAAGACAAGCATGAACAGGTTGTGAGCATGCTATACTTCAAATGGCCAGATGATGGAAGATCAAAGATGTTGATGTCATCATGATTACTTCCCATGGTGCAGTGATCCCATGGCATGAGAAGTGCAGGATAATAGTGTGTTGAGCCCACCTTCCAATGACTGATGGCCCCACAATATAACTTGCATTCATTCTTCCCTGAATGTCTGACCATGCCATTTAAATGGATGAGCCCTGGTCCATCAGCAGTAACAAATATAAGATAAGGGTCTGACTGATAGGTCACATGTTCAAAGACATCCCAAATCTGGAGACCCTCATTCTGCAGTGCTACAAGATGATGGAGACCGGTGAATAAGAAGGAGTCGACACTTTCTGGTATCACTTGTCTGGTGAAAGGTTGAGAATGACCCAGATGTAGATCCAACAGTCAGTTTTTGTAGCTTGGTGAGAACTTCATCTGTGTGATGAGAGAGATATCTGATGTCTTTGGCACTTGCTGGATCATGCCTGGAGCTGTGGGCCCAGGGTGATCATCAGTAACTTCCAAGCACACCCTTGGGTTAAATCACCTAACCTCATCCCAACGAGAGGCATTACCTATAGGGCAGTTCTCACAGTCTATATATGGTCCTGTAAAAGCTAGGCAAGAGTTTGGACACATGTCATGCTTGATTGCCTTGACCCCGGTAAATTTGGCAATGAATTTCTCAGTTGCGTGAAAGGAGAGCATGTCACCAATAGCATGAGAGTCCACAAGGTTCACTTTGGTGGATTGAAGGATGCACTCATATGCCTGCTGCATGTATGCTCCAGTGTGAGATAAGTAGAGATAGAATGTCATACCCCACCATTTTTGATCAACTGTTGGTGAGTTTGATAGTTGCACAGGCACTCAATAGTAGAGGAAGACATATGAGTGACTTTGTTGTCCAGCAAGGCATCATGGATTGCTCAAATGAAAGCCATGAAGTTCCGTATTTCTTTGAGTGTTGAAGTGGCCTCTAGAGCAGGAAGATCAATTGTGGGGTGGGGGCAATAGGAAATCTTGACCTGAACAAGACCTGCCCAGCCTGGGTTTGGTGCAGAAGGTAGTTCCTCATCAGGTGGGTTATCCAATGCAGGTAGATCAATCATGAGATTGTCTCGAATCCACAGACAAGCATCAGCTGGCACCTGGTGCTTATCATCCAAGGGGCAGAGATTGTCCTGCAGGAAAGCTTCAGCAGATGCACTTGCAGGAACTTGAAGCTCATGCTAGAGATACTCAATTGCATGATCAAGAAAAAGAAAAGTTTACCACAGGCATTAACCTTACTCTTTTCCAGGGTGGACTGTGCAACACCACAGAGGGATCAGACCAATCTTGAAGAGGGGACAGTTCTGGAGGTCTTATGTCTGTGAAGCAAAGGCATGAATCACTAAGCATGTGAGCTCATTGCATCTCTTGCTTGTCTGGCTCTGATGCCAATGGATACAAGGTGGTGTTGCAGTTTCTGACTGCAGATACAGTGAATCTGGGCAGGAGCCAGTGTGGAGACACCTAGCAAGGTGGAAATGGTGATAATGCATCATATGAGAAGTAGCACCCAATCAACATCAAGCTGAAGGGCAGATGATGGATTGAAGGAATTGCTGGAATGAACACTTGCATTTTCTACATGTTCAATGATATCTATCCTTGACACTGTTTGAGGCACTATTGATAGTGTTGGCATTGGCAGAAGTGGTGATGGGGTAAGAGATCAAAGAGGCAGCAGTAGTATTAGCTAAGGTATTGGAGACATTTTTCAGTCTGGGAGCTCTTCATGGCTAGTCTCTTGCATTTCAAAGACTTGGAGTTCTTCTTGGCATGTTGAAGAGTGAAGCACTTGCAAGAACAGTGGCCAGTCCTCTCATAGAATGAGCAAGACAAACTATGAATCAGACTGAGGACATTGATTGATTTCCTCAGTCTGGAAAATAGCGTTATTCTGATCCTTGATAAGATTGCTCAAAAGAGGAAGTGTAGAGGTAAAATGATAGAACTCCAGATCAAGAAAGAAAATTATGGTGATCCAGGTCAATTCATCATCAAGTTGCTTGAGATCAAAGGCAGAATCACTGTATCCTAGCCATGCTTTACTGGACTTGAGTAGTAAAGGTGCTGAGAGATTCTTCAGGACACCTCCTGATGCTAAAGAACCCATCATAGGGGATGAAATGAGTTCCTGGCTTCTGCTAAATATGAAGTATCTTTAATGGAGTTCAGGCAGCCACGGAATCATCCTGATGCTTCTCAATATAAATGTGCTGGTTGGAAGTGACGTTTAGAAGCAGTTCACCAGCAGCCTTGTCCTGTTTGATATTCCAAACATTCTAGATATCTTCTGAAGTATCATGACAGTGATACTTACCATCAATGAGCCTTCAGAGATCTTTAGATCTTATACTACTTTGACTGGCCATAGTGATGACTTGGAGGTGGCATTAGGCATAAACAAGGTCAATTTGTTCATTGTTGGATACATTTCTAAAGCACTGTTTGAAGAGGATGACATTTCATAATCTGAAGTCAATCATGTCATTGCTCTTTGCCAAGGTAGCAATGAGACACTCACAAATAGCTTCTACAAGTAGCCTTTCAAAATGGTTAAGCTGACAAAACTTTGCTCAAACTTCCAGAAGAAGTATGGTAGGACTGCTATGCAGTGGTTACAAACAAAATAATACATTTACATTGATGAAGAGCTAATAACTATCAGAAGAAAGATCCAAATCTGGCATGGAGTGTGCTGGTGCACTTTTGTGGACTACTTACTATCTTTTTGTGGCGGCCTGCAAAGGTCTAGATATTATCTTACCAACCAGTTGTGGAATCCAAGCTATGATATATTTTTAAGTTGAATCTTCATAGATAGCACAAGCAATAGAAGGGAAGATATGCCAACCGTGAGTTTGATATAAATGGCCATATGCTGTATATTGGCACATATGTATAGTCAAGAGGAAGTGTGGCTAAGCTGCCATGGTTCCCAACACCTTTATAGGAGATGATGATGCTTTCCAACTCTTTTTCAGCTACCAAGACCAACTTCCTGTCTTAGCAAGAAACACTTTGTATTCTTTCTTGTGTATCAGCTTTTATCACAATCATTTCATGACATCTATTATGAAGAAGACTTTCCTACAAATGTGATGCTAAATGGCATGAGAAATTTACTGTAAGTTGATTTATATATTTCCAAAAACAGCAGAAATGAATGGAATAGTCTAAATGATCTTTCATGGTCTAAAGATTGATGGCCTAAATGTGATGGTGATATGCACATGACCTGACCTGACCTCGCTGACTCATACAGGCCTATAGTATGACCAGATGGTAGTGGCATGTAGTAAGAACACTGGAATCGTACATCACTTACAGTATCTGTCTCTATATGGAGTTATACCTGATATTATGATGAAGTACTTGAGTGAGCATATCAGATCTGATGTCAGAGGGTATCAACATCAACTCACCAAGATCTACAAAAAGAACCAGTCAGATGTATGGTCTTTGCTTCCAATGGTGCATAACTGTTGCAATGGTGTACTAAGAATATGTTAGTTCTAATATAATAAAATAAGGAAAAAGCAGGAATATACCTTAATAGTCTAGACTTGGATGACTCTTGTTATGGTGATGAAAATATATTAATGTTGACCATGTTCAAGTCATTTGTTATGATTACTCAGCAGCCACACCAACTTGAGCTGTGATCTATGATAAGAAATAATAACATCTTGTTCTTAAACTACTATGTTTCTATTCAACCATTCTCAGAACCTGTCTAATGAATGGGAATTTATACAAAACATCAATCCAGTAAGTTTGAAATTACTTCTAATATATATTATACATACTGATAATATTATAAATTCTGAAGGACAATTCAAATACTACTGGTGTTACTAGTAACAGTAGTATCCAGAACTTTATTGAAAGTTCTCTAGACCCAGAATCATCAATCTCAGACCTGACCTTGGTGAGTATGCCTGTATTTATTCAATTAACTTACTAGCACACTAACTTCAATTGTTAGTTATTTCATTCTAATTTAAGTGGACTTTGGAGTGAGCCACTCATGCTTCCTACCATTCCAATCAACCAATCTTGGTATCCTATGCTACTCTTATCCATTCTAGTGACTTCACAGTCTATGAATTTTCAGTTCAATAAATTTGTAACTTTGAACAGCTCTTTAGCTGAGCATGATTGAAGATATCCTCACAAGGCTCTACAAAATATTCCTGATTCATATCATGAACAACCCTACCAAGTAACTAAGTAGCTAATGCAAGCTCCAAGTTTGAATAAAAATAAGCATGCTGTTTCAATGTGACAGCTAGAGTTGACATGAAAATTTCAAACACATATAATCATGTAGCTCTTCATTCCATCTTTTTAGCTCTAATTTCAGAATCAGATATCATAGCTATGGCAAAGTACTAGGAAACTTGATCCCTGAGATAAGAACTCTATGAAAATGTCAAATGCAGCACTGTAACTGTGGGATTGACTAAATATATATACTTGTCTGGACAATTGACTGAGTATGAAAGAATCAAGAAAATATCTTGCATTCAATCCCATCTGCACACTGCACAATGATGCCATTCTGATATCTATATATGACTTCATGGAAGCCTCACACATCACATAACCTTGCTTCCAATGAAAAAGAGTTTGAAACTTATTAAGCAGTTTAGCCTCATGTCTGTGACTGAACCTTTTGAGGCTTTCAGGCTTGTAGAGAGGATGTTGCTGTATTTAAGCAAGCTTGGTAGGAAATTTTTAATCTGAACCAGTATACTACTATTCCATCAGCATACTGCTTGTTTAGTTGCTTGACCCCTCCCTCACTATAAGAAATGTCTCCTCATTGGTGGTTATCCCACCATCAAGGGTACCATCATTTCAGAGCATGCTGATTTCAATGAGTGTCATTTCCTTGTGGCCAAAAATCACCATTCTCACTCATCCATTGCTCCTCTATCTACCACATTGCCCACACCTTCCTCCTACTCTCCACCACTTCTAGATGATGATGAAGAGCAACCTCAGCCTATTGCTGCACAGATAGCTGTTCCAGGGAGGGCAAATCAAGTATTGGCTCAGCCACCTGTTGTGCAACAGCCTGTACAAGCAGCTCCACCTCCTCTACCTCCTTTTGTTGCCTCTCCTCATCCTGTAGCCCCATCATCTCCAGCATGTTCTCCATCTCCACCAGCCATTGCTCACCAGCCTCTACCTGCTAGTCCTATTGGCATTGGTGCTAGATTACCAGCTAGGGTGAGAAATCTGCCTTGAGCATGGTGGAAGCTGAGTCCAGCACAGCCGATCCAGCTATTCTGATGCAATGCGTCAAGATGCTGAAGACTGGTGCAACATTTCCTTGCAGGAATTGGCTGCTCATAGCAGTAATGGCACTTGGATTCTCGTCTCTAGACCATCTGATCATCCATTCCTTGGCTTTAAGTGGTGTCTACCAAGAAATTCCATGCTTGATGGCTCGTGCAAGCATTACAAGGGATGACTTGTTGCTCAGGGCTTCAATCAGCATCCTGGATGTGACTATCTCCTCCTACAGTCTGCTTACCAATTCTCTGCATCATCTTCACCCTCGCTGCACTCCATGATCTCCATCTCTGGTCTGTTAATATCTCATATGC
>JBBPTU010000768.1:0-18161 GCA_038094295.1 Tylopilus aff. beelii | reverse complement strand
ACCTCGTTGATTTCGCTAATTGAACGAATGACCAGTGGACCTAAGCGGTATGACTATGTGCCATCTATGGACGACTGGAGATACTCCCGGGACGGAGAAGACATGGGTGCGCTTTTAGAGCGAGAGCTCAGCCATGCATTAGGACATGAGGTACATTTAGGACTGAGCCATATCTCGGAGGCAGTCGAGTAGATGCTGAAATTAATATGTGTTGCAAGTTGGCCTTGACCTAAAGTATACAAGACATGTGGAGTGGTATGGCATGTGAGGTGAGACTGGGGAGACACACAAGACGTCAATACAAGACAGTTCAAAGATGTCATCTACTGGAGGTAGGTTGGATGATAGATACCACCCCTTCCATCTCACGTCTGCGTGAAAGAAATGCAGAGCCAAGAAATCTGAAATTTTGGTTCAGTGACTTCAACTAGTACCAGAAGAAAGCACGATACCTATTAGCATCCTCGTAGCGCTGTCGTACCCACTGGACTTCCTCGACGAGTCCTTTTCCCACAGATTTGATATGACATCGTCCTATGGGTTCATCACGAGGAAGCTCCAAGGATCCAAGGTAACGAGGGGTTCCGTCGCTACCAGGCGATGTTGTGTGTGCAGGGTCTCGTACATGCGTGTGCGCAGCGGGTTGCGGTACTCTTGGAATGGAGTTCAGAGGCCGATCTTGAGATACATGCGCGAACAGCAGCCTGTGTTGATTGAGAACATGTAGTTCATGAAGGACACTGTTCGCGTCCTTGTACTGACTTGCTGCCGTCGCAGGTGGTGGCGATCCCGACGCCACGTACGGATCTTCTATCCAATCTTCCTCGCCATCGCTTTCCAAGTGAAGACTGGCAGATTTCGACCCTGGCCAACCCCTCAGGACACCATCCAGCGGCGGAGGTTGTGTGCGCTGCCGTTTGGAACGGTGTTGCGATGGGTCTACGGTGTGTACTGGCTGGCTGGATCTGATGGGACCATCAGAGAAGAACGAAGGAGGGTCATCGAGCGACGAGGGAGGTGGCGTTGCGGGACGTTGTCGTTTCAACATGTTTCTACCGTCGTGCGTGTTAATGCAGATGGACGCGGTCAGAGGCAGGTACGCAGCCCGCCTTGGTCATCCACATTGCCCAGGGACAGTCGGAGTGTGTATGTAGATGAAAATGCGGCGCGGATGACCCATTTGTCCTTCGCCACCAGCTCGCTCCTCACAACCGCCCACGCGTCACGGCCGACATGGATGTTTTTGCGGCCATGGGCATATCTGGCTTTGGCAAGGCTGCCAAGAAGCGCGACCTTGATCCATCTCGCTTCGACGCTGCAAAAAGACAGGATGCTGCCGTCAGTAGTTATGCCAGTCTCCTTCCTCATGTTAACCATCCCTCTCCTCATCACAGGCTCCTAAGACAGGGTCGAGCAAAGCTGGCCCCAGCCTCCCTGAAAGTGAGGCCAGTCAACTAGCTTCGTCCACAAAGCAACTCGGACTTTCTGACGACCCAGAAGAAGAAGCATCAGACGATAGTGAGGATGCAAAACAAGACGAGCCCGAGTACGACCCCAGTTCTCCCTCGCTGTCCGCCCCTCCTGAGCTTCCTATCACTCATGAGGCAACGCTTAAAGAACACACCAAAGTCATCTCAGCCCTTACACTGGACCCGAGTGGTGCGCGTGTGCTCAGCGGGTCGCACGACTATGACTGCAAGCTTTGGGATTTCGGTGGTATGACATCCAATCCGAGATCCTTCAAGACATGGGAGCCGGCAGGCAGTTACTACGTGTGTTTGCGTTCCGACGCCTTGGAGCAACAACGTTCTCATGACTTCATCAGGTCAATGACGTCAAGTTCTCGAACAACGGGCAACAGATCCTCATTATACCTGCCACTCTCCAACCCAGACTCTACGACCGCGAAGGGGAAGAAGTGTACGTGCAGCTGTTCCTTAGCACGACTGTCGCATACCAATCAATCACAGGGCCACCTTTATCAAGGGTGACATGTACATTAGAGACATGAAGCATACTGCGTACGGCTTTTTGCTAGTAGCAGCGTGATGCAAATTTAACGTCATTGCAGTGGACATGTCGGCGAGCTGACCGGATGCTCATGGCATCCACGAGAACAACAGCACTTCATGACCAGTTCAGCTGACTCGACCATCAGGTGAGTCCGCCTGTAATCTTGCTTCATAACGGATACCAAGTCTTGCAGAATATGGGACGTGGAAAATAAGCGCAAGCAGAAGACTGTCATTGTAGTCAAGTCAAAAGAACGGGGTGCACGAACCAAAGTCACAGCGTGTGCATACTCTCCAGATGGAAACATCATCGGTGGTGGTACGCTTAATGCCTGCGATATCAACGCTGCAGTGTTTACTGATTTATATTCTTTCTTGCAGCTTGCCTCGACGGCGCATTACATATGTGGCAATCCTCTTCTAATTTCGTGCGCCCAAACATGACCGTGGAAGGTGCACACTCAAAGGCGACTGAAACTGCATCCGTCGTATTCTCTGTGGATGGTCGGACCGTCCTCACTCGAGGCGGTGATGACACTATCAAAAGTATGTGAGATCGCTCTTCCTGGACGACCTAGCCCCTTGATATGCTGTATTCTAGTCTGGGACATCCGTTCCTTTAAACGACCTGTCGCCATGCGTTCCGAGATGACGACGCTCTACCCTGGAACGAACGCAGTATTCAGTCCTGATGAAAGATATGTACTCACGGGTGTCGGTGCCACGTCAAAAGGTGGACTGGGACGTCTCTTGTTCCTCAACCGAACGGACCTCAGTGTCGTCAAGGAGCTCGCGATGGAATCAACCCCGGTGAAGGTAGTCTGGCACTCAAAGATCAACCAGATTGTTGCGGGGCTCTCGAATGGAACAATATCGGTATTGTACTCGCCAGAATCGTCGACTCATGGCGCGAAGCTCCTATTATCAAAGGGAGCGCCAAAGCGGCCGACAGTGGAGGACATGTCGGACGCACTTGCGGCGCCAACGATTCTAACACCACACGCGTTGCCGATGTTCAAAGACGGGGATGGAATTGTGAAAGGAACAAAGCGCAAGAGGGAAAGGGACCGATTGGATCCACGGAAGAGTCGGAGACCGGAGTTACCAGTGACCGGACCCGGCAAGGGAGGACGCGTCGGGGCGAGTGCAACGCAGCACGTCGTTCAGAACTTGGTGCGAGACACGACGCGGGACGAAGATGTGAGTGATCCGGTTGTTCTTGCATTCCTTGCCCGTTGGTGTGACGGCGACTTATATTTGTATCGTTATAGCCACGGGAGGCACTCCTCAAATACGCGGACCTCGCAGAACAAGACCCGCAGTGGACTGGAGGTGAGCACAACCATTTTCAACTGTTTTCATGCATGTGCTGCGGAGTGCCAATTTGGAAGATTGCCGTAGCGGAGATCGAAAAACTGTGTGTTGCTGTGTTTGTATTGATCTGCCGGCTGACGTGGCGGGTCTTCCCGTCTTCTTTTTTTTTTTCCCAGCATGGCGACAAAACCAGCCCAAGCCCGTGTTCGCGCAGGTCGAGGAGGACGAAGAGGAAACGTAGGACAGTCGGAGCAGCGTACGGCACTGTATGCATTAGATACTGTTTTGTTTGCAAGGGAGGGATTGCGACAGCGATGGGGTGTGAGTAAGATTTGGATGGTCCCTGCGCTGGTTTGAGATCGAACCTTAATTCCGGTCGCCTATAAAGACCCAATGGGTGGCTGCCGATGCCCCAAATCCAAAACTCCCCTCCCCTCTGCAAACGTCACGCAGTGTGACAAAAGTGTCACGCGCCACCCATGAACGCGACCGACGCTGCTCAACACGACGCGCCCACTGCCAGACCTGATGACAAACCAGCACCGCCCGTCCCCACCACCGACGTACCACCCGCCGACAATGGTACACGTGATAGATAGTTTATATTCAAATTTCCCTTAGCTAACCCTAAACACAAAAAAGATCCACTCCCGAACGGCCATGTCTCACTAGACTCTCCCGCTGCCATGTCCATCTCCCCGTCAGACACAGGTTCGTATCCCCTCCCCTTGTCCGTCTACCGTCCCTCTTATCTGAGTAGCCCCCGTCCCACCCGCTGCAACGCCGCCCTCGCCGCCAGTACAGCCCGATGCTGCTCAGGACATCAAGATGGCCGAGACACCAGAGACAGTCGTCCAGGACATGCTCCTTTCCAATGCCCCGTCGCCAGGTGACGCGCCCAACGGCAGGATCCTCGCCTCGGATACTCCCGACACCGACGTGGATGGGGATGTAAACATGGAGCACCCGACACACCTCAACGGCCACGTAGAGTCCGCAAAGCCCGCCCCGTTTACTACGTATCGGTCACCCAACCATGTCGACTCGCCTCATCAAGTGGACGCGACAACGGACGACGATGCAAGGCCCCCGCCAGCAAAACGTGCGCGCAAGTGTTCCGACGCTGATCAAGCTTCCATCGCCAACGTGAGAGGCCCTCTGCTCGCCATTGCCGCGTACTGACTCTTCGTCGGTCCATCAAGACTGCTTCCCCTCCTCCAGCTACCGGCTCTTCTGTTCAAATGAATGAAGAAGTTGCTTCTAGTCCCCCCGCCGCTCCACCAACTCCTGCCGGTGCTGCTACACTGAGTGTGCAACAACATCGGTTTTGTCTTTCTACCGTCCGTTCTTTGAAAAAGATGAAAGACGCGGCCGCATTCGTCCATCCCGTCGACCCTGTTGCGCTAAGCATTCCCCACTACCCCACTATCATCAAGAATCCAATGGATCTTGGGACCATTGAGCGCAAGCTCCTGTCGTCCAATCCCCAAAAACCCGATCCAAATCCCAACAACCCCCGTTATAACAATGCCGACGAGTTCATTACCGATGTTCGCCTAGTATTCACCAACTGCCTGACGTTCAATGGGCCAGACCATATCGTAAGTCAGGCTGGCAAACATGTTGAATCTGTCTTCGACAAGCAAATAAAGAACTTACCACCGCCACAAGTGGTATGTAAGTGTTGATGGTCTTCTTTGAACAAATACTGATCCGAGAGCAGGTCAAGCCTCCCGTAAAAATTTCCACTCCACCACCTCCGCCACCCATTAAGAAAGTTAATCCCCCACCTCCCGTTCCTGCTCGACGCGCGTCCACCTCCGTACCCGTGATTCGTCGTAATGATGTAGAGCAAACTTCCGCGCGCCCAAAGAGAGAAATTCACCCCCCTCCTCCAAAGGATCTACCCTACGCTGATGTGCCGAAGAAGTTGCGGAAAGCGAAGCCGATCAAGGACGATGGTTCAGCGGAGCAACTCAAATTTTGTGTTAAACTTATTGTAGAGTTGCATCGCAAACAACACTGGGCTATTGCACATCCATTCTACGAGCCAGTTGGTTGGTATCGTTCACGTGTTTTTCTTCTCGATGCTTATGGGATCGTTCTAGATCCAGTCAAGTTGGAGATACCAACGTATTCGAAGGTCATCAAAAAGCCGATGGATTTGTCTACTATGAAGAGAAAGCTTGAGAATCACGAGTACTCGAATGCATCCAAGTTCTTTGACGATTTCAAGCTCATGATTCGAAACTGCTTTACTTTCAATCCCGCTGGTACGCCTGTCAACCAAGCAGGTATTGAGTTGCAGCGCCTTTTTGATGAGAAGTGGAAGAATCTCCCACCACTACGGGAGGCAAGCGAGGGGGAGGAAGAGGAGGAGGAGGGAGACGAGTCGGAGGAGGAACGCAACCGTGAGTCCATTAATGCGTAGCCAACTCACTTTCTGATTTTCCTCGCAGGTAGGATAGCCACGATGGAAGCACAAATCGAGTCCATGCGAGGCAACCTACTCGCATTAAAGAACCAGCCTCCGAAGGAGAAGAAAAAGAAAAAGAAGGAGCCGAAGCCTGCTGCCTCCTCGACCTCTAAATCCGCATCCTCACGTAATGCAAAAGCTGTCAATGCCGGGAACGGCGCTGTGAGGCGGAAAGCGAAGAAGCAGATTCCAGAGGATGATGCATTATCGTTCGATCAGAAGAAGGACCTGAGCGAGGCAATAACCCAACTTGATGGGCAGAAGCTGGAAAAGGTCATTCAAATCATCCATGAGGGTGTCCCTGAGATTCGCGATGTGAGTGATGTCGCTTCATGGGTGATGCACAGCGTCTAACTTGATGTGCAGAGCACCGAGGAGATCGAGATTGAGATTGATCTTCTACCTGTTAACGTTCTCACGAAGTTGTACAACTTTGTGCTTCGACCCTTGCGGCAACCCCCCCAGAAACGCAATCGTGCGACAGGGAAGGGCACTGGTACTGGCGGACTTAAACGCAAGAGCATGGACGAGAACGTTGAGGCAGAGAAGATTCGGCAACTAGAGGAGCGGATGAAGTTGTTCGAGAACCCTTCAGCGAACTCGACCATCCCTCCTCCCGCCCCCGTTGCCCGACACGATGATAGTGATCATTCTTCGGACTCGAGTTCTGACGAAAGTTCAGGGAGTGAGTCCGACTAATTCCATCCTCTGTATTTGGGTATTTGTGTCTTTCATTCTTCACGTGCGACTGGTGGTGAGGACTTCTAGTTACTGTTCTCTCATAATCGCCAAGCGTTTTTACTCTTGATCTTTATAACCTTCTTTTCGAAGCACTTGCTTTTATCACTTTCATTCCTCTTTCCTCTATCAACAGCATCCCCGTACATACATACAATCAACAAATTAAAGAGCAGCAGTGTAGTCAGCTAATTTTAGTCACTCGGTCGCGTTCTGTCTAGAGCAAAGGCGCCGTCACGTCGAGGACTGATCGACTGACGTTTGTAGCTATAGCTTGAAGCACTCATCCATGACGAGACTGAAGTAAAAATTGCAAGCAAGCACAACAATTAACATGAGTGAATGTACAAATAAATCAGCGGCGTTTCGAATTATTTCCTTGCTTCCACTGCTGCCAACCCGATCTCACGGGTGCGACTGGTGGTGGGAGTGGCGCACGCAATGATGGAGACGGGAGAGGTGGCGAGGTCCGGTTGAGGTCGGGAGTCGCGACTCGACCCTGTCCTGCAGGAAACAGAGCATCCATAGAGGGAATGTGCATACGATCATGAGGTTCATGAGAGGTGGGTATCGGAGGGGGAGGAGCATTTGAAGGGGGGGGAGGGGGCGGGACCGCTGGTGGGGGAGGCGAAGGTGGATAACCACTAGAATCCAAAGATGTCCATCCTCCTGTACGAAACATAGGGGCGCCAGACGCAGGACCCGATCGCGCAACCGAAGGCGTAACGAGAGTGGCGTGGTCAGGGGGAGGTGGTGGAGTTGGGCATGTGGAGAGGGGTGGAGCTGGACCGACTGCTGCCCAGCCTGAGCGCTTTGCTTCTGCGTCGGCAGGGCCCGATGTAGTGGCAACTGCTGCCCAGCCCGCCTTTCTGAACCCACCAGACTTTGTTTCGGCCGCGGAGGCTGTGTCGGTTTCCGGCCCCAGAGGAGCGGGGCCTGCGGTAACGGGTTTTGTCATCTTGATGCCTTGGGCTCTAGCAAGTTTCCTCAATTCCTTTTCCTCTCTCTTTCGTTCCTTTTCCTTGCGCTTCTCCAGTTCCTCCGAGTTGAGTGGGCGAGCATTTGCTTGCATGTCTCTCAAGCGTGCTTTGTGGTGATGAGCATAAGAATTGGTATGCTCGTCGTATTGAGCGACATTTTGGAACTGCTTCTCGCAAATCGTACAGTAGAACGGCCTTAGAGTGTCAATGATTTCTGATTTGAGAGCTGCACGTTTAGCCACAGTGTCCTGTGTGATCAAGCTGTCATCAGAGTCGGTCCCAAACAGGTGGACGACGTGTTATACTTCTCTGGCTTTACGTTGGTCTCGTGTTTCCTTGCGTTGACGCTCAGAGTCTAATTCGCGTCTCTGCGACACGGTGGTCTCGATCATACGGACATCTTGGTTGATTTTTCCGAGGCCGGTCAAGTCATTTTTGATCTGAAAAGGAATAGGATCGACACGCCCTAGTGCAGCGCACAATTAGCCAGGTCGAGTCGAGAAGAACTAGGCCTACCGTCCCCTGATAACCCGAGGGGCTGCCCCTCCGACCAACCAAGTTTTGCAAGCATTGCGAACCCCTTGTTTGTGCTCTTGATCTTGGTTTCGACGGTGATGATCTCCCGTGGAGCGCGGTGGAGATATTCGTCATACTTGTCGATGCTGGCTGCATCAGCGGGGGGCGGGGAAGGTGTGCGCGAGACGAGCGAGATGTTGTCCTCGCTGTCGTCCGTGCTGTCACCTTGGACCGAACTCGATCGCTGGAGGAAGGAGGGAGGGAAGAGGGCAGTACGGTGTGTTTTCAGGGACGCCGAGGAATATGGCAGAGTACCTTCAGCATGGACGCGCCCGGCGGTTCTTGCTCCGGGCGGGTCATTGGAATGGCGTTCCAGCGGGCGACGCTTTCTGCGGACATGGCAAAGAACAAGCGACGGGCGCACCACGTGACTTTTCGCGAGCTGCTTGTCGACGACCAGCTCGACGTCGCCCGCGATGATGAACTCGGACGATTACTACCACGATGATCTCGACTCTGGTATCCTCGACCAGCTCGATGTCATCGAAGCGGCACATCGTCCCAAACCCACTAGTGCCAAGCCACCCCCGCCGAAGCGGATTGAGCAGGAAGACTCCTACATGGACCTCACGCTCGACCTCGACGAGGCGGACCTGCAGCGTCTCGACACGTTTATCGACGCCGCATACAAAGGTCAGGCTGGTCCCGTCGCCGGTCCTAGCAACGCCGCTCGCCCACTTTCCAAAGGCTCCGTTCAGACGACCCTCTTTGGCGACATTGCCCGCCCCTCAGCGTCCACGGGTGGGGCCAACCCCGCCTCTCGCGCTCCGATGCAGAGGTCAAAGTCGGACCATCGCAACCCTTTTGGTCAACAGGCCCCTAAGACCAAACAGTGGGATCACACCGTGTTCGCAAAGTCTGGCTGGAGAAAGCCAAAACAAAAGGGGAACGCTGTCGATGGCGAAGAGGTAGAGGAGGCCGTGGAATTTGAACAGTTTCCCGCTCCGTCTGTCCAAGGTGCGCGTTAGGTGCCGCTCGAACGCGTCAAGTACTGATTCTGTTGCAGTTGGGTGTGTGTCCTGGTTTCATTACCCGATTTTCGTGTTAACATCACCTCGTATGCGCGTCTTTGTGTGAATCAGTCCGGTAAGAGTTTTTATGGTAGACATCCTACGGTTGCGCATTTATGCCTCTTCAGCTCCCCTCTATGAAGCTCAAAGTGGATATGCTCGAGGCAAAGCATTGGATTTATCCACTCAACCAGCCTAAACGAGATTACCAATTCAATATCGTCCAACGCTGTCTGTTCGATAACACGTTGGTAGCCCTTCCGACCGGGCTAGGAAAGACCTTCATCGCTGGTGTAGTGATGCTCAACTGTGCGTTCGTCTTTGCTAGGTTTTGTATTGGCCGACAACCCAGTTTGTTCCAGTCTACCGTTGGTTTCCCGAGGGCAAGGTGGTCTTCGTCGCCCCAACAAAGCCCCTAGTCGCCCAACAGATCGATGCATGTCACAAGACCTGTGGTATTCCCGGCAGGGACGCAATGGAATTAACAGGCAATAACGCCCGCAGTTACCGATCGCGAATGGTGCGTTTGTGCCGTATCACGGTGCGCGACCTGTTAACACCCCGCAGTGGGAAGAGAAACGTGTATTCTACATGACGCCACAGACGCTGATCAATGACCTCACGACGGAAAACTGCGATCCACGCGACATTGTTCTCATGGTCATTGGTCTGTTGCACTTTGGCGATCAGTGATGCACATTACTGAGCATCGCATGATGTAGACGAGGCCCACAAGGGCACGGGAGATTACGCATATGCTCAGGTTATTCGCTACCTCATGGCAAAGAACCCACACTTTCGAGTACTGGCGCTCACTGCGACCCCTGGAAGCACGCCCGAAGCAGTCCAAGCCATTGTAGATTCTTTGCATATCAGCAGGATTGAGATTAGAGATGAAGGGAGTCTTGATCTGAGAGAATATATGCACAAGAAGGTTACTTTTTTCTGTCGCTGATCCAAGGCATCTTGTATTAAATATCTCGAATAGGAGATCAAACAGTACATCATCAAGATGACAGACAACATCATTCATTTCCAACAACTCCTCAAGACTGTGATGGAGGTTAGTCATGGTTATTTGCCAAGCTAACGGGGTTGACGGTCCGCAGTCAGTTGTAAAACCTCTAGTGGCCAGAGGTGTTATAGAGCCATTGGATGTTGTGAAGATGCATCCATATCGTGCCACGGCTATTATCCAGCGTATCGCCTCTCAGCGAAATAGTCCCCACGTCTGGGCCATGGGAACCCTCTCCACAATATCGTCCTTGGCACGGGCTATGTCCTATTTGGTATGGTTACTCCACCTTTCGTAGTGTATGAGGTTGACGACCATCTGTCACATGAATAGATGGAAGCCAGCGTCACTATGTGCCTTCATTATCTGCAGGATCTTGCTCGCGATAAGGAAGGTTCTGATCAGAAGAGAAAGAAAACACCAGCGAAGCTCAAGTCGGATCCTACATTTCAAAAGCTTCTCGCTGACCTTGAGGCAGGTCAGAAGCGACCTGGTGGATTCGGAATGCATCCGAAAATGGAGACCCTCAAAACACTCTTGGTGCAACATTTTGGGCAGAGAATAAATGAAGCAGAGGAAGAAGAGGAAGGTGTCAGTAGCACGCGAGCTATGGTTTTCGTCACATACCGAGAGTGTGTTGACGAGATCGTCGAGGTCTTGAATCAAGAATCGCCGCTCATCAAGGCAACGCGTTTTGTCGGTCAAGGGGTTGATAAACAAGGCAAAAAAGGTTTCGCTCAGAAAGAGCAATTAGAGGTATGATATGGTATCTGCGGCATTTTCTTGTGACACTCACCTAGACCGCTAGGTGATCAGAAAGTTCAAAGCCGGAGAGTTCAACGTCCTGGTTTCTACCTCGATCGGAGAGGAAGGTCTCGACATTGGAGAGGTAGACATGATTGTATGTTATGACGCTCAAAAGACACCCATTCGCATGGTAAGTCGTTCTTTTTCGCGTTTCTTTGCTTTTGTTTTGGGAGAGGTAGACTTAGGCTTTTTGCATTCGCAGCTTCAACGCGTTGGACGAACTGGCCGCAAGCGTGATGGTTACGTGCACGTTTTGCTCGCAGAGATCCGCGAGGAGCTTAACTGGGACAAAGCACACGATACATATGGCGAACTACAAAAGTGTATCGTTCGCGGAGATCAGCTGGAGCTATATGGCGATGTACCACGATTACTCCCCGACCACTTACGGCCACAAGTATTGGAGAAGCGGATGGAAATTGAGGAATATGTCCGCGAGCAATCGGGGAGAAAGAAAACTCCGGTGACGGCGGAGGGTGCTAAGCGGACCGTGGCTGGAAAGAAGAGGAAAAGGAACGATGACATTGACAGGAATATTCCTCCTGAGGCTAGCCGTGGCTTCGTAAGCGTTGGTGATTTGCTGGTCAAGGGGAAGAAGAAGAAAGTCAAGGTAACAGAGTTTGATGATGCCCTTGCCGAGGACGACTCTACGGATATGGAACTAGACAGGAATCTTCTTGATATTCGGCGAACTGTTTCTACCCCTGAATCGAGTTCCACGCGGAAGAACACCTTGCCAAAATCACGAACGATGGTTCCAAAGAACTGCAAACCTTCCACGACTAGCAAGGGGAAATCTTTGACAGGCGGCCGTCCGTCTCGGCAAGCTGATATCAAGATGGATATGGATCAGGACACATCTAATCGTAATACATCCGCCTCACGGGAGGTTGTGCGCACGTCGCCTCGTTGCTCACCAACTTCTCTCATTCACCGCAGCCGAGGTCCCTATCCGTCCCCCTCATCGACTCGCGACGATGTGATCGAAATCACTTCGACATCCCCGTCCCGTTGGATATCTCCACAGCAACCCTCTGCCCCCTTCCATCCTCCTCCTTGCTCCGGTCCACTCCAGCAGAAAGGAAAGGAAAGAGCGTCTACACCTCCACCATCCTCCAATTCCTCATCCAAAAAAGTTAATGATCAAGATATCGCTTGGCTCTTGGATGAAGACGAGGATCCGGAGATACAGATTATCAGCTCTCCCCCAATCTCCCCAAAGACGGCACAAGGTACTTTACGTATTCCGCGTTTTATGGACAAGAGTATCGTGGAACTGGACGACAGCATAGTTGAGGTGAGGGTTGTCGAACCTGAGACGATAGGACTGCCCCCGAAGGACGGCCCACCTTCTACGCCTCCTCGAGTCACTCGGCGGTCACCTGACCCTACCCCTGACGTCCCAGAAGGGTCATTTGCGATACGCCCAGCAGGTAGGCGGCGAATTGTTCAGACAGAAAGGCCAGAGATTCCAGACGCACAGTCGCCCTCGTTACGCCGGCTGAGGCGTACTGATACGCAAGTGATCCCTCAGACATCCACACCCCCCTTACAGCCGAAGAAAACTGGGCGTAAACCCTATATCTCCACGCGGCATAACCCTTGGTTGGATGCCGAAGCAGCGCATTCAGGAGATGAGGAAAGTGAAGGATCCTCCCATTCGGAAGACGATGTGGAGAGTGAGTCCGACAGACAGTTCCTGAAGGACGTACCCGATACGCAAGTTGCGCCGTCGTATGACCAGGATCTGGCTTACCGACAAAGTCTATTTACACAACCACCGGGACTTCTTAACGCGCCGGCCTTTGCCAATAGGCCTGTTCGAGCAGGTGGTTTTATTGCTGCCAGAGAACACGCACGGAGACGTCCTATGGTTTCGAGCTCGCCACCGCGTGAGGACTCTGAACCAGATGAGTACGCGTTTGGCAGTTTCGTGGTGGAAGACGATGCGGACCTCTCGTTTGAATGAAGAGATACTATACACTGCTAATACTCAAGAAGTTAAGATTCATGGTAATGTATGTCTATTATAAGTAGCAATTCGACAAGGTGGATAGGTAGTAATGAGTAGAAAATCACGCCGTGTTAATACTTTGCTGGTGGCGGAAGTTGCCGAACCAAAACTATCAACGTTTAAAATCATCGTGAAGATCTTAGACACATACGAGCCAGAACGTTACTGGCACCGGGGAACACCCATGGATGCGTTTCAATTACTTTCTCGCGGCGGAGCGCGTTTTGACAAGCAACGTTTCAAATCCGATGTACAATTGTTCACGGTCAGTAGTTGATATGTTTGGCGAACCACTGCAGCTGTCTTACGTCTTCTTTTGCTGCCATTAGGATGCCGTCGCGAAACCAGAAGTATCAGTGAATGCGCCGATAACACAAGACTCGAATCTCCCGCCTGAACTTGACTTCTTCAAATACGCCCAAGGTGGAACAACAAAACGGAAGGCAGGGATCACTAAGCCCGGCAGTTCGAGTGCAACCCCTAGGACCGGTGCGCAAAGCAAGAGACGGAAAGTTGATCATGACATAGTCCGTTCCGATCACGATCCTGACGACGGCAGCGATGAGTCGAACGCCGGCGCTCCACGAGAGAGGATTCGCGTGACAGCCAAAGGCTCCAATGTTCCACAGCCAATCGAAGCCTTTGATGACTTGCTAGATCGACACAAACTACCTTCTCGTCTACTGTCAAACCTTCTGGAGAACCATTACCAGCACCCCACTGGTGTGCAAGCCCACGGGATACCGATTTTACTAGAGGCGAGTCCGTAGACCACGGATGTGACTATTCTTCCATCTTCCTAACAACCTTAGCAGCGCCGTGATCTCGCTGCAATATCTCCTACTGGAACTGGGAAGACACTTTCTTATCTACTTCCAATCATGTCGTCTCTGAGAGCCCCAATTTCAAGTCTGAAAGGCGCAGAAGGAAGTGGTGTTCGCGCTATCGTGCTTGCCCCAACCAGGGAACTGGCGCATCAGATTCACAACGAATGTCTGAAATTAGCAGTGGGACGCAAGTGGCGAGTGATATTGTATAGTAAAGCTACCGCGAGTACTCTCCACGACAAGAACGTCAGGGATAAGGTCGGTAAGTCAGTTCGGCTGGATGTTGTATCGCACGTTGAAACAATTCCAAGATATCGTCATCAGTACACCTTTGCGTCTAGTTGCATCTATTCAAGAAGGAAATATTGATTTGAATAAGTTCGTGACGTCATTTCGTTTGCGGACTTTTTTTTCACCGCGGATTAGTGTCCGACATCTCGTGTTAGACGAGGCGGATCGACTCCTGGATGACGAATTTTTGGACCAGGTTCAAGAAGTGATCAGTGCTTGTACACATCCGGAAATTCAGAAGGCAGTTTTCTCTGCGACACTTCCTGCCGGGGCTGAGCAGTTGGCTATGGGAATTCTCCGCAATCCAATACGCATTGTCGTTGGTCTCAAGTCAGTATCGTCTACCATGGGGGTCGATGGTTCTCATATTTTCGCTAGGGATACACCCCTTCCACTCATTAATCAGTCCCTCACTTATGTCGCCGATGATGCTTCGAAGCTCCCGAGCCTCCTGACGTATTTTGCTCAGCCTTACAATCCTCCGTTACTTATTTTTACGTCCACTCAGCCTCGGGCTACATCTTTGGCGGAAGAGCTGACTCTCAACGGGATACAAAACGTCGACAGTTTACATGCTGGCATGACCAAAAAGGAGCGAGATGATGCTGTAAGTCGTATGCGCCGCGGCGAAAGCTGGGTCATGGTAAGCACGGAGGTAATGGCGCGAGGTATGGACTTCAGGGGTGTGAGAGAGGTAATCAATTACGACTTTCCGACAAGCGTTCAGAGTTACATACATCGAATTGGTAGGTACCAGTAGCCTCCTTTCGTCGGGAACTGGCTGACACCTCCTAGGACGTACTGGTCGAGCTGGTCGTGAAGGGAAGGCGGTGACGTATTTTACGGACGAAGATGCGCCATATTTAAAATCGTACGTCACCTCGGAACTACTCTGCGAAGGATATAACCTAATAGTGGTTCGCTCCGAGGATTGCGAATGTTCTGCTTCAATCAGGCTCGACTGTGCCAGACTGGATTATCAAGCTCCCAAAGCCGTCTAAATTGAAGAAAAGGCAGATGGGAAAGATTAAGCGTGCGGAAACTGTCAACGCTGCACGCAAGATTGGTCGGAACGATGCAGTCAAGAAGAGGTAAGACTGGACTTGCTTGATGATTATTCTATTGATATTGTGTGCAGGGAGATGATTGCTGGATCGAAGAGACGGAAGGCGAAAAAAATGCAGAGGCAAGACCACTCAGTGTCTCCGAGTGGGTCAAATAGCGGACAGTGAGTGCCTGACAGGAGTGGCTAGCCGGTAATCACCATGTCGTCGGCAAGGGTTGAATAGTGTTATGCTTTGTTCTGGTTGCTAGTGACGAAGCTGAACAAGTTGGACATTACCTCAGAGGTGCGTCATTCAGGAGGGGATGGGGCGCGGTGTGACGGATATCAAGGGTAGGTGAAAACATTCCTTTTATAGCGAAACACGATGCAGATTCAGACACCGATTTGGACGACGAGCACCTCGTTGAAACCTCGAGGCTGCCTCGAGGTGACGATGTGAAGAGTTGGAGACTCTCTGGCAGAGCACCTCGATTTCGGGGCTTCCGTTCAAAAAGGGGTTCGCTTCGCAGTACCATTAGACATACTGGAACTCGTACTTGTCCAGATTCACAGAAGCTCTTCTCATCGTCCTCATACCCCTCTCCATCTTATCGTTCACGATGCGCCCTCTCCATCATGCTCGTAGGTCCCGCCGACTCTCGCGCAAGTCGCCAGTAGAGGGTAAGTGACGTCCCCTTGATCTCTGCGAGTGCATTCCTAGACACTTTCCTCTTTTGGACACAGTCGCAGATTACGACTGGCAACTTGAAGGCGGCGCCTCACTGCAGCTATTGCACAGTGGCTCCGATGTTGCGATCGCCCCTCATGCTACCTATCCCTTACCGCCCTCGCCATCGTCCTCGAACACCACTACCTCCGTCTCTCCTCCTTCCATTGTCACCCATCTCCCGTTCACCCCTGGTTCCTCCCATACCCGCAACCGTAAGGAAGGCCACATACCTCGCCCACCCAATGCTTTCATGGTCTTCCGCTCCTACATCTGGAACAATGATAACCTAAAGAACATCGAGAGGGATAACCGCAATATCTCCCGCATCGCTGGACGATTGTGGAACCAGCTACCAGAAACCGATCGCATCCACTTCCGGAACCTGGCCGAAGAAGCCAAAGCACGACACGCACAACTCTACCCCGAATACAGGTACTCTCCTGGGTCACAAAAGAAGGCTAAGGTCACTCAGCGTCGGACTCAACGCTGCGTCGAAGTTGATAACGCCAAATGCGACAAGGCACTCGATCTGTTGTTGGGCGGTGTCCCCAAGCTCGACTCGACCGAGCTCCTGGGTGAGGCGCACACGAAAGCCGAGCCCGATCAGGGCTCTCTAGCGCTGAACACGGAGGGAACGTCTTCCGAGTGTACCACTGTGACCCGGCGAAACAGACTCAAGAGACCTGCAGCGCCATGCGGGGAATCTCTTCCGCGAGCAAGATCTAAGAAGCAGAAGACACTTCCTCTCCCGCCTTCGATCCCCACACGCCCCTTGATCCCCACACCTCCCTCGATCTTCACACCTCCCTCGCAATCTCCTTTTTCGCTTCCGGTTACGGAAGAGAAGTCAGAGCCTGAACAGACCCCGGGACCCTTCGCTCACATCCCAGAGTTGGTGTACCCAACAGACTTTGTAGCAGAGTTTGTCCCTACCGACGACATTCCATATCTTTCGCTCGATGGCTACCACGGTTCGGTGAGTCGAGAGATTTTCCGTGTCGCCCGCGCTCACATCACAGCATAGATCACCAAAACGAATGATGAAGGCACCAATACGCTCTTCCCTTTGCACATGGCGCCCGGTATAGATACCATCTTCGCTGGCGTCAAGCCCGAGGCGACCTTATTTGTTGATTCTTGCATGCTCGGTTCTTACACTGCAAACCCCCCCATACTGGGAAACCCGATTCCACGCACCAATTTCGACATCGCATCTTACGCGTCGCTGGATACCGAACTCGACCTAGTTCCTTTGGGTTCTCCCGTGTTCACTAACCCTTTCGAGCCGTCCGTTCCATCTGCAGAACACGCGGCACTACTCGGCACCCTAGACCAGCTATTCGGACAGCCTATCTCACCACTCACTCAAATGCCCTCATTGGAAAACTGGTAGATCGATTTGATAATGCTGATTTACGGACCTTTCACCTCCTTATAATGACAATACTTACCTGCGATCTACGCTACTCACGACCTGAAAAACTTGTACACCAGTTATACGTCCTACATTTTTCCTGATCTACACACCTACGGACGAATTCAACCCGAGTACCTAGCATCATCTAATACCCATACCGCATACTTTTGTACGGATCGAACGAGGACAGAAACGAGGACATGTTTACGATATGCGACGGGGATGCTGATATACGAGATGCAAACTACGACGAGGTCCGTTTCGCTTTCTTAGAGCCCTCCACACTGTCTGCATAGACACGCTTTGCTCCAGAGGTGGATTTGGCGAGATCCTCAATACTCAACCGACCTGAACGCTGCTCCTCCTCGAGCCAAGCCATACAGGTGTCCTTGTCACCTTCTGGGTTCCCTAACTGCCACTCGACGATCTTGTTGAGCACGACAGCCGTCCAGGGTCCCGGTTTACCACCGACAACAGAAACGACCTCGTTTCCCTACCAAATCTGTGAGTAGACGCACAGAATGAGAGAATACCACCCTACGTTGAGTAGTGGCTTGGCATCCACCGACTTTTCCAGACCGAGCTGTTCGACGCGACTGGTGAAAGCATTATAACGTCGTATGCATTCCTCGGCATCCTCACCTGTGGACGCAGGTCAGTTTTCGGGTCGTGGTCCGATCAAAACTCTGGCCTTACCACCAAGGGGTACCAGCTCGCACACCAAGGAGAAGAAAAGGGACGAAGACCAATGTGAACCGGAGGACGGCTTGTGTATCTTGGGGTGTCGCAGCAGTAGACCTACGAAAAGTTGGCGGTCTGTCATCTCACGATTTCCTCACATACCAATCTCGACGCGCTCCGAGGGCGTCGTGAATCGAGGGCCCTCTAGAGAAAGTCCCTTGATGAGCG
>JBBPTU010000767.1:0-18167 GCA_038094295.1 Tylopilus aff. beelii | reverse complement strand
ACTTATATCCCATCGTCACGGACACGATCCATCATCTACATCTACATTATTACTTCAGCTCGGTCCTATTCCTTAGACGACCGCACTGCATACATAGTACCTGCATACGCCCCCACTCACAATGCCATACATCGGTGACAAGACCTATCCGAAACGAGTGTGATTTATGTGTCTAGCAAGTCTGGACAATTGCACTACCGCTTTATATACATGGTCGAAAATACGGCATGAAGGCTTGTGAACCAGCGAAACGAAATAAATTAAGAGGTGTCGCAGTATTACTGTAGGTGTGGGATTACGCCTAGGCATCGTAGATCAGAAGGTATGACGGTCTGATAGCGTTCTCTGTGTAGCAGATCAGTTCGTCGTAGTTTAGAGAACCACCGAGGACAACTTCAGCAAGGACCTATATCATCCAGTCTGGATGAATACCCGTCACAGAATGTAGGACACCATCAAGACGTACCGAATCATAGCCCGGCGGAGGCGCAGTCATCTTGGTGTTATCCTGTGTCATCTTGTACCCTTTCCCGACGACGACCTTGTTAAGAAGGATCGCTTTGTGCTTCGAAGGTTTGACGTTGTTCGAGTAGTCATTGGATTTCGAAGAGGTTGAGGAGGTGTAGATGCCTGCACCGAATCTGCCCCAACCAGTCTTCTTTCCAAACAAGTTCAGACTGTACGACGTGCGGATGATGCCGCAAAGGCCACACGACGAGGATGAGCAGAGGGTGGTGTTCCCATTGTCCCCGAGGAGACATTCCCTCGTCGTTCCGTGCCAACGGCGGTTCTCGTTGCCGGGAGATCGTCCGGAGGCTGCAAAGTTGCCTCGAGCCTCGACAGATGCTCTGAAAGTACGGGTAAGACGAAAGCGTACGTGAGGCGGTAGAGGCGTCACCCACTTGTAAGCATCGTATTTCGAGATGGAGGTGGAGTGTCCGATGACTTTATATACTCGACGCACGGTCGGGCAAGATGTCGGGTGCCGCCACGAGGCTTTGAACTGGTCGGTGACTACACACCGTCAGACCCTTGGACACGAGCAAAGCGACTACGGCATACCACTCTTGAACGTATCATGTGTGGTGGGAACTTCGAGGACCAGTGGCGCACCCTTTTCCACCTTGGAAGTACACGCCTGACTGCAAAAGTGACCCTTCTTTGCGGCTTTCC
This sequence comes from Tylopilus aff. beelii, assembly GCA_038094295.1. Taxonomy (NCBI): domain Eukaryota; kingdom Fungi; phylum Basidiomycota; class Agaricomycetes; order Boletales; family Boletaceae; genus Tylopilus; species Tylopilus aff. beelii. The sequence goes on along the minus strand of JBBPTU010000767.1, from coordinate 16,994 downwards.
CGCACATCAGGCAACCGTTCTTGAGCGGTCTGGAGCGTAGAGCCGTAAGTATTGCATTGACAAGATTGAATCGCGAGCATACGGACTTGGAGGGTGCTACTGGTGCTCCTCCGCCTGTGACGCCTGCAGCCTTAGCTTGCTGCGCGCAGGTCTTGCCACAGAAGGAATGGGTCGTCTTCCCATCATTATACTTGGGCTGTTTGTGACAATACTGCATGGAATCGCATTATTATCTATGGGCCTTCGAGGACGAGGATAAGAAAAGTACTACATACGTCACACATGTTGGCCTTGGCACGAGGGGCAGCCCTGTTGGTCTTGCCTCTCACAGGACCATTACCGCCTGAAGCGGCCTTGTTAGTCTGTATCTTGGCGGCACACGTCTTGCCGCAGTAAGAATGAGTCTTCTTCCCATCAAAATATCTGGGATTCGCGTGGCAAACCTACAAGGGGAATCAATCGTGGGATGCCACATGCATCGAGGCGAAGGGCATACACTACAAAGGTTGGTTGCGTTCATCGTGGGTTGTCGGCTGGGTGGGGCGGCGTTTACCACTGGCTGCGGTTGCGGGGGTTGGGCCTGCGCCGATTGTGCCTGGGCTGCTAGATATTGACCAGCCATCGTGCCAAGCACGGAGAGTGCAGCATGCATCGGTGGAAGGGCAGCACACATATCGAATGAGAGAGGCCTTGCTTTCTCTGAATGTATGGATGAGACAGATCAAGAGTTAAGAAAGTGTCACGATTGCTCGCCAGGAGCGACTCGAGTGTGCGGATAAGACAAAAGGATGGTTGATGATCCATCGAGCAGGAGGGCTGTTTTATAGCCACCCACACAGAACAGCACGTATCGCACTGTGGACTTCCTGGAGAAATGCGAATAGGGCGTGTTCTACGCGAGGGTCAATTAACTTGGTGGCTGGGGAGTTGCCCATTTTTCTGCCATTGTTCGCGGTGTAGCCGAATGGTGTCCACGTCCACTTTTGCCGCGTAAACTTACCTCGACCTGTCCACGCGCAAGACCGCCACGCGCGAACATGGCATTATTGAACACATGCGGATACAAATATCCTGTGATCCGGGGGTTTGGTTATTAGTGTTAGTTCCATTCTTGAATGCACGAGGCACGTAACAAATGCCAGAGGCGGTGGTCGGGTGGAGGCGGGCCGCACAGCATTTCTGTGTCGGATGCGAATGCGGGCTGTGGATACCTATCATAAAGGTCTGATGACTGGTGTCGGTTGGTACAATGGGACGATGGGATTGCGTTGAACTCGAAACTGAAGAACTTGAAGGTAACTTCGATCTAAGAGGGTTCACAACCACTATGAGAATGTATACGGAACACCGAGCCAGGAAATAGTAGAGATACATGAGTTATATATGGCTATCGTACAATATGGGAGCCGGATATATCAGTAAGTATAAATATTTGTCGATAGCAGGGGGCGCCCACTTGGGCTCTGACAATGCTCATGATGCGATAGGGGTCCTGAAAATCGTCTGCACGATTGCCTTTAGGTTGCGTATGCGTCTCGGCTTGTCCCCATACACGATCAGATACGCCGGACGCACGGTGTCATTATCATAGGTGACCGTTTCTATCGACCATCATTCTGGGACCCGAAAGTATCATACGAAATGAGACCGACCTTCATAATTCAAGTCCCACCCAATTTCCCCTGCGATCTATGAAAAGTGTTAAGGCATCCCACACGAGTTTTATGATCTCCATACCGAGTCATAGCCAGACGGTGGTGCTGTTAGATTGGGGGCGTTTCGATATCGCTTGTAGGGCCTCCCTACAACTACGCGATTGAGGATCATTATCCGTAGCGAGGAGCTTTCAGAGAGATTGCAGACATAATCATCTGCCTCTGTATCGATCAGAATGGTCCTCGAGGTGTCAGTCAGATTAGGGGACGTACTCGAGGAGCAGGTTGTAGTATATATGCCATGTCCGAAGCTAATCTCTTATCAGAATCTGAGCCGATCTTGCATAATTTTACACACCGCTTGAACGAGTTCTTCGAACCTGATAGGGTGAGATGGTGAAATAGGATCGTGTGAACAAGCTTACCACACCTGCTCACATCAAATGAGTTGCGGAGGATGGAACACAGATAGCACTCTTTTAGCCCGCAGAGGAGCACACTGGCTGAAGACTCCCCTACAAGACACGCACGGTTGGTACCGTGGAAAAGGAGTTTCTCATTCCCGCGCTTGTCCTTGGCTTTGATAACGTTCTGGACTCGATCTCTGCGAGATATTAGGGGCAGGGACATGCCTGTGGGAATAGATATGTACCTATGGTTGAGATACTGTTCGAGAGCAGGTTCTGGCCAGAGAACCTTGAAGACATATTGGATATCGGGTCTTGCTTTCTTGCGGTGACGCCATCCTTTGATGAAGAGTTGCTCAACTGGGTGATAGCGTCGACTTATTGAACGTTGGCCTGGGTGATCACGCACCTTCGGAGAATTTGGTGTCATCTTTATCTACTCGAACCAGCCGATTTCGTCGGCCACTGGGGGTGTTCACAGGATTATCGAGAGAGAACTCGTCAGGTGGTGTTAGTTTCACCCATCCGTCTTTGTGGGGAGAAGAGGCCATGGCCAGATGAAAGCGATACTAGCGTTGCAGTGAGATGTGGGATTAGAGGAGACAAGAGATTATATGTTACCCATGCCGCACCTCACCTACAGCGCACGACATCGCTACAGACGATTAACTGAACCAGCCCATGTTAAACATCCGAGTCGTGGTTGCTGCGAGCGTCGTGGCTCCGCCCGCGGACTTCGTGGAGTAACGACACGATTGACGGGATGCGTGGTTCCGCTTCGTAAAACATCCCGAGCTGCATTCCATTCGTATTACGTACCTTGGTTAATCCTGCTTTGGTGTCCAGGCCATGCAGCATCCACGCAGTTGATGGATGCAGTGTCTAGACGCCTCCAGAAAAGGCAAGTGAGAAAGATGGAGCAAGGCACAGCTTGGATAACCCCACGTTGTAGCTGGCTGGCTTGTCAAGCGTGCAGCCTTGTGAGAAGAATGAGCCGGGTTGCCCCAACACTTGGCCCGTTTTTGGTTGTTCAATCGCCCCCTCGTGGCGAACCTTGTCGTCCCAAGATATTTTCATCGTGGGGTGTCACTACATCGCCTTCTCGAAGAAGCCCTATAAGAAACTCCCATCCCGTGAGTCGAGATTTATCTTTTGAACTTGCGCTGACCTGATCATCTTCCCTCGCCTATCTCTAAAATTCTCTATCTACTTGTACTCTTCGTGATCGCGTTAGGGATGCTAGACACTCGCCGGATCATGAAACTCTTTGGACTCGGAGGATCTCCAACCACACTGCAATCTGCCTCCGGCAAACAGAAACAGAGACCAGTCACCCAGTACTATGCTCCAAGGTACGACCAGTTGTTTTCGACATCTTCCACGTTAAATACTGACGCCGTTCAGCAACTCTTACCTGAAACCGCCGTCACCAAGTACTAGCAGTGGCGCAGACGCAGACTATCCTCCCCTTACAGCCCCTGTTACTCCTACCGGCGCATCTGTAGCTCCATTCCGGACCTCAAAGACGGGCCCCGTCCTATTTTACGAGAAGAACGCCCCGTTTTATGAGTTCACCAACTTTTCGCCACACGACGTCATTTACAAAGGGAAAAGATATCCGACGAGCGAGCACCTATTTCAGGCATTCAAGGTACGTATCGTTAGCTGTTTCCTTCCAGATGCTGACCACACAATGCATTCCGGTCTCGTTGATCATTGGTTTAGTTCTTGGACGACCATCCAGAGATCGCAGAGCGAATTCGAAGCTGTGGTGAAAGACCAATGTTAGCTTTCGATGAAGCACATCGACACCAGAAACAAGCGCGCTCTGATTGGAGACAAGTCAATGTAGAGAAGGTACTCTTCGATCTTTCTCGTGGGCTTTCTTCGGTGCACTTAGCTTCATCAATGGAAACCTAGATGGAAATTGCGCTTCGCCTCAAATTCACCCAACACCCCGACCTCAAAGCGCTGCTATTAGGAACGGGCGACGCTGACCTCGTTGAGGTGAGGAGGGTTTATCTTTATCCTGTCCTGTCCTAGGATTGAATTCATTTTAGGATTCCCCTCGTGACTATTTCTGGGGCATTGGTGCCGATCACACTGGCCGCAATGAACTCGGCAAAGCCCTTGTAAGGATTCGGGAGGAGCTGCGCGGAGAACAGGTCAATCCATCACAGATCCCCACTGCGCGAAAGGATACCACTCGTTTCTCGGTTCAGGACCTCACCTCCCTCGTACCTACTCAACCCGTTTCGCACGCACCGGGAAGCGGACTTTGCGAGGTATGATCGGATACTCTCCAAGATAGCAGAACGCCGCCTGACCCACGATTAAATAGTTCTGCCAAGCGAGACCAAAGTTCCAAAACCACCCTTACTGCGGACGGACATGTGCCGCAGAAGCAATGAAAACATGCAGCGTGCGTATTCCATTCCTCATTTCTTTCTTTGAAACAGTTTTGACAATGTTTCCTCGCAGTTTTGTCGCTCGAAGCCTCGCTTTGGGAAGCATCCTTACTGTTCAAGAACTTGCGCAGCCAGGGCGAATGGATCTGTCTGATCTCATAAGGCATTTATTTATATCGTTGTGCATTGGGGTGAGGACATGTCTCAGTGAATTATGACCCATATTTTAGCACCTTCCTAAATTCGTTATAAATCCACGTTTACTGTATTTTGACGGGACTTGTGAAATCAACCTAAGGCTGTTATCTGGTTCCCGCAGCAATTACCATGTAACCATATAAACAGATAATGGAAAAATACAGCTATGGTGTTGACAAACGCCGCAGCGTTACCGAGTTAAGGGTAAGCTAACAATTGACGGGTGGGTTGAAATATGCATAAGATATAAAGTTACACGTGTGGTTTAGTTATCCGTAATAGAACCTTGCAGGAGGGACGGGAAATAATGTGAAGGTGGTGCATGTTATGGCAAGGTAAAGGGGATTCTTGATGAGTCATTTGCTTAGAACGTTGTCAGGGGTGCCGATAGATAGAATACGTTTAATGCCATCTACAGCAGTAAATCATCAGCAAGCTAAAAACACGGTTGGGTCAGAATATACTCTTACCTCGAATAGGACTCATAGCCCGAGTTGGACTGAGCGCTCTCACAGGGCTCCGCGACCTTGTAAGTTCTTCGGACACGGGGTACTCGCTTTCGTTTGGAATGGAAACCCAGCTCTTATTCACGGTATCTTTGGCAGCGTAGAGAATAGGCGTAGGTAACTTTACACGCGGCGTAAGGGCAGGATGGTATTGGTCGTGCGTAACCGGCGACAAAGGGGGAGAAAGCAGCATAGCGATGGTCGGACTGCCCTCAGCGCCTACAGAGACGGAGATGCTCTCTTTCCTTTTCTTTCGGCCGCGGGAAGGTGTCGAGGTGCGAGTAGAGGGTGACACATCGTTTCGCGCGGAAGGAGAACCAGTTGGTTTATTTGGACTAGCATCTGCGGTGAAAGCCTTGACAATAGTTGTAAAACTGGGAGCTGTCAGAGCTTCCGGTGTGCACTCGCGCGGAGAGAAAAGTGAGGGAAGGAGACTTCCAGCTGAAAGCTTTCTTGGAAGGGGAGACGTCGTGAAACACCTGCGGTGTGTGCCCAGAGAGGATTTCGAACGAATGTGGTATCTCTTCAAAGTTTTGGCTTTGGAGGTGCCGCACTCGGGAGGAGAATTGCGCGTAATAAATTGGGAAGTACCATCGCTCTCGGTAGCCGAATCAGCAATATTATGAATATGAAGGTGGTATTTGAGGGCCCCGACATCTGGTAGAATATCCGCACATCCCCGACGGCGACACTGGATCTTATTTGTGGGCTTCAATCCGGCATCATGCATCATTGCAATCGCTTGACTTTGCTATTCCAGTCACGTGAGTATGGCATTAATATGCGCGGGGTGTAACCTACAGCTTGCACGAGTGCCCGTTGATCAGCACGATGCATGTGGACCTTGGGTTTCGGTCTCCACATCATATCCATGGAGGAGCGCGCCCCCGTAGATGTGGGAAGAGTATACACCGAGCGCCGGTCCTCGGGAAGTTGAGGGAGTTCCTTATTTCCAGTTTCCGTCAGTTCATGTTGAGGACTATGGTCGTTGTCGTGGACGGCACGGTAACAAGCTATAACGTGTTGAGCGGCACTGATGGTGGAATTCTGGTGTACACTTGATAGAGATGCGGCTTGCTTCGGAGAAGGGTTCCCGTCGAGCGCGGCCACGAATTTGAAACGCGAAAGGTCATCAGAATCATTCTGCTCTTCCTGTGTAGTATCATTACTGTCAATGGAAGTGGCATCTAGAACCTCCAGAGGAAATATAGTGGCAAAACGACGAGTGTCAGGGGTTGCCTGATGGTCAGCGCCTATATCGGTACGGCCTTCGGTAGCGATGCGAGGGCTGAGAGATGTAGCGTTGCGGCGCCTAGATTGCATGGAAACTGAGGAGGCGGACACTCACTGTCAGTGGTCACGATGGCAGGTTGGTCGGCGAAAACGGGTTTATATAGGGAGGATAGAACTGACGCTTTGACATTGTGGAATGGGCGTCCAGCCTGCGTCCACACTTGGTTGGGGAAGTTCCACACTGAGAGCCCTCGTGGCTCTGGGGCAATGCAAGTTGGTTGCAGTACCGCTTTTGCATGTGCGCATTATGGTCAACGCATCGAGTGTACGCTTTGCGGCATTCATTCTCGGCAAATTGGGTTGGTTGTGGTCATGGCTATTGTCCGACAAGTCTAACAAAGACGGCTTCGCCTTCAAGTTGTCAGTGTCACACCCTAGGTTAGGGTTAGGGTCTGGACGCGGAGTTTCGCGAATCGTAACTTACTGACTCTGCGTTCCTTACTCTCGGAATCATGTTGGCGTCCCGCGCGTTCCAAGCTGGCTCGTTGTTGCATCGCTCACCTGCATACCCAGGCCACATTCCCCTCAGCCCATTTGAGAATGCGTTCCTTACTGTAGGTTCCGCCCTCATGGCACTCGTGGATCCAAGACGTGCTGGTGAGCCCTTTTCCAGGATACTCTAGATAGCTTCAACACGTTACTTTACCGTAGACATGGTGGCTGCTCTTGGCGAAACTACCGCAGGTGCTGCGTTACCGAGGTTGCGTGACGCGATGCTCGACTCCACCGAAGGACGTAGGATTCTGAAAGATCGCCCGCGCATTAGCTCAAAGACACTGGACTTTGAAAGGTTAAAAGCCCTTCCGAACGGGACATTTGGGAGGGAGTATACACGATGGCTTGAAGTATGCAATGTCACCCCCGATTCTCGAGACCCGGTCTGTTTTCCGTTTTAACTTTTGTTACGGGAAATGTCCTTACGTTCGTGCAGGTTCGCTATATCGACGATCCAGAACTTGCGTACGTCATGCAACGATACCGTGAAACCCATGATTTTTATCATGCTCTCTTTGGTCTGCGCGTAACCCGTCTACCAGAGCTTGCCCTTAAAGCATTCGAGTTCGCTAACTTAGGGTTCCCCATGGCCGCGTTGGCCCTTGGAGCGTCTGTCACCATGAAAGAGGCACAACGCGATAGGCTCTGGCGTGAATTTGTCCCATGGGGGATCAGTTGTGGTGGAAGTGCGAGATGTCTTCTGACGGTTTATTGGGAGGAGAGATGGGATCAACAAGTCCAGGACATAAAGGAAGAACTTGGTGTTTGGGATCCACCAAGTGGATTGAGTATTCATTCTCGGTGAAGACTGGTTCCTCTCACTGTGATGTGATGCCATAGAATGATAATATTATTACTAGACAGTCCGTGGTGTTAACATAAGTCTTGCATATCCACCTGCATCTTTCGAGAACAACTGCATATCTGTTCACTCCTCCAAGGCTTTATACTATGCCTTTATGGGGTGCTGAATTATCCATCTCTTCAGAGCTTGAGGTCTCAGCAATAGCAAAAACTATATCACTCCTTGCCATTTCAGGGTACTCATTATCATGATCAAGTTGTACATGTTTGAAGTAAGATTCTCTTGCAATCAAGCTTGAAATTGGTCATGTGAGACTCTTGTTTAAAAATATCACAGAAAACTAACTTGGCCATGAAGCATATTGCATAAACTATGTGGTTCATTAGTTAGTGGAATGAAGTCTACCATGAAATGCAATGTACTCACTACCACCAATAGGGAAACTCATCAGCAGATGTCCAGGGTCAAGCTGAGCTGTTATCCACTTTAACACTGTTAAAAATTCAATGTCTTATAATTCCTAGGTAAATACTCACAAGAACTATTGTAATTCCTGTAACCAAGCTAGAGCCAATATTTATCAATGCTATTTGTCAAATGAATATTACATACCTTGTCACCAGTCCAGTTTGAATACAGAATTTTGTGAGTCTTTTAACCAACAAGTGTAATCTGTTTATCAACACATTTAGTTCTGTTTGTGTCAATTAACTAAGTAAAGTGGCACTGACCTTGTGGAGACAAATGGACCATGTTTTTTCAAGCAATGGCAAATTGAACAAGCAATTAGGATATCCATCAAGGTAGAAAGTCCCAGCCAGACAGGTAATGACCACTGTTAAATTTTCAAGGTCACACAAGCTGTAGTATTGGTAAAACTCACAAGTAAAACAACAAATCCAGATTGCTCAGCATGGTAGCTTCCACTGGATGGTGGATGCAAATAAGCAGTCTAATACATTCAATTTCAGGTAAGCACATACACAGAGAGTGCACAAATGAATGCAAATGCTATCACTAAGTCAGCATATTCATTAAGTGAAAGATGATTGACTTTTATTTACCCCCTTCAAGAAAAAGGATAAAGGCCTGAAATTGTTAACATGACACAGTTTACACAATATCTGGAACAAATACATACAAGTACTATTGAGGTAATATGTAGCTGACTAGTTTCCACTAGAAATGTTATGAACTCTCTTCTCTTCCATTCAGAATATACAAGGCCAATTACTCACACCTATAGATTTGACTAATGAAATAAGCATGGACAAGACATTCAGTTGCTGCCTGAACTCAGAAGTGAGCATATGTCAAACTCAGAAGCCACTGAGTTACACAAGTCGCAATGTATAGTGCACATTCCCTATAACAAAGAATTACATTGATTCTCCATTAGAAAACAGCTAACATACCTTAACCATTCCTTGACCAACTCTATAGGGAGTGCAGATTCATCTTTGTGGACAAATTGCATGTGACATGCCAGAGCACTGGATCAAATTTTGAGCAAGGATTAGGGCATATATAGTTTACTTACAACTCAGAGGCTTGTATTACCCTATTTTCGTTAATTGGCTAGCTACCAACAAGTGAACTGAGACTAACCAGATGAGTATGGCCTATAGTTATGGTGAATCAGTACTGCCATTTTTGCATTTTTGCATCTTTACATCACTCACAACACTCTTGGTCCAAAGTGGATCACGACGATGAATGCCTGCATTGCAAAGATACAACCCAAGTTGGCTGGTCAATATTGCGAAGACACTGGCACAATTAAGTCAATAATTACTGATAGGTGGAAAGAAGATGGGGCCCACATTGATGACAATGATAAACCCGCGGACCTTGCCCAGAGACGGTGTTCTATTTGTTGGCCCGTGACCTCGACCCGTAGAAAGGACATCCTCAGGCTTGAGTCGTTGGCGGAGGGTTCGCTAGCGCGGATGAAAAGATTGTGACGCAGTATATATACCCTCCCTGAGTGTCGCTCAAGTGTTCAAGGCTGTATCCCATCCATTTCACGGCGATCAACCTGTGTACGGTGTTGATGGATTGGTCAGTGACTCAGTGGTCACCGGTAATTGTAACCCGACAGCCGAGTCGCGATGAATTCTATGTCAAGAATGTGACTGTGACAGATTTTGGAAGTTCCGGCTGGTCGCGACAGAAATAGCACCAACCCATCACTACCACCTCTAAAGTGGGTCGCAGAGCTCAAGGGCCCCAACACCATCACCTAGAATGCCTCCAAAGAAACAAAATGTGGCATCATCTTCGAAAGTGAAGGAGGACAAGGTGATTGCATTCGTCGCAGTTCGTGTCCCTGGCTAACTAATCAAGGTTCCTTGCGAAGACCTTTGGTTTGAAGAATGTGCGCAAACCTACCCGCAGATCAACTGATCGTGATGAGGACGATGATTTCGTAGAAAAACAAGTCAGCTAAAGTCCAGAAACAAGTACAACAGCTGCAGGCACAGTCCGCCGTGTCAGGAAAGTCCAAGGAAACGCTCGCAAAGGAGAAAGAGAAAGATCTACGAGCTAAGGCCAAATTGGAGGAGGAGAAGCGCAAGAAAGAAGAAGCTGCCTTATTCAAGCCCGTGCAGACACAGAAGATACCGTTTGGTGTTGATCCAAAGACCATTCTCTGCGCATTCTTCAAAGCTGGGAATTGCGAGAAGGGTAATAAGTGCAAGTTTAGTCATGATCTTGATGTGGCTCGAAAGGTGGAGAAGAAAAACCTCTACGAGGACGGTCGGGACGAAAAGATGAAAGGTCTGTGGAGACGTGTCTATCCCCTTCATCGATGCTAACGTGCGCCGACGAGGTGATGCAGATACCATGGAGAATTGGGATGAAGCAAAATTGCGGAGTGTAGTGCTCTCGAAACACGGCAACCCGCGAACCACAACAGACGTGCGTAACAATGTCTTCGAATGTGTCTTATGGTTATGCCTGCGTTGTAGATTGTTTGCAAACACTTTATTGAGGCTATTGAAGCGAACAAGTGCGCAACATTTTACGGTACTCGTCATATCTTAATTTCCCCATTTTTTACAGGTTTGGGTGGTTTTGGGAGTGTCCAAACGGCGGTGAGAAGTGCCAATACCGACACGCCCTACCTCCTGGTTTCGTCCTGAAGTCTGAAAGAAAGGCTGCAGAGGAGGCTGCAAAAGCTAACGTGATATCACTCGAAGAGTTCCTAGAAACGGAGGTAGAGCGTTCCGCGCCGTAAGGAAATCGATCGACTCATCCCACTGCAGCGGCACAAACTAGGTTCGAACCTCACCCCAGTCACTCCGGAAACCTTTGCTATCTGGAAGAAAACACGAATGGACAAGAAAGAGGCAGAATCAGAGGCGTTGCGCAAAGCTAAAGAAGTGCAGCATGCAGCCGGCAAGCTCACTGGTATGAGTGGCAGAGACTTGGTATGTGCTGGTTCGAGTTCTGGTGGCTTCGTTAACTTCTTGTGACCAGTTCCAATACAACCCAGAGTGGTTCGAAGATCAGGACGAGGATGATGGATCAGACGACTTTGACCTCTCCAAATATAGATGCGATGAAGATGTGTATGCTGAACTTCGGGAGGCTGAAGAGGGCAATAACGATGTGCATTTGTATGAAGACGAGGATGCAGAAGAGGACAATTAGGCGGCAGTCCCACATGCGACAAAAGTAGTTAACTCGTCCCTACGTTTTGCCTTTTTGCAGGCACGCAATCCATGTACTTGTTATGCCGTCCGATTTTTCAGGCCTTTCGGTGGTCCACAAGTTTCGTAATAGCGTTTCCATGTGACTGGTCTTTGGACGACCGCCAGTTGGAGCGAGACCGCCAACTGCAATTCAGCTGACCGTTGCCGCGTAATTTTGTCTTTTCTCTGTTTCTACCTTGGTACAAAGTTGTCATGTCTCGTTTACCCCAGGCCTCTTCTAGACCGACGGTAAAAACAACGTTGGCTCCCCCGACTTCTCGCTCTCGAGCACCGTCCCCATCCAAACCATCCGCCAGTGCGGTAGCATCCCCCTCTACCCCTCGCATCCGCACCAAATCGATCCCAAAGTCACCTTCCAAGCCAGCTCGTCGAACCCCTGCCGAAGAAGTCCCGACACCTAAAGTACCTCTCAGCATCAAGGAAGCCATCGCACTCAAACGTGCGGAAGCTAAGAAGGCGGCTGCCAAACCCGTCTTTGGCGGAGGTGCTAGCTTCGATTCCTTGGTGGATGCTGTTCCCGGTGGCAGTCCAACCAAGGAGGTGGACGAGAATGCTGATCTTGGTAGGTGGTCCGTAAAAGAAGTCATCGAGCGCGCCCGTAGTACAGGTATGGGCGTTAGTTCTTTCATGTACCCTGAAAGCTTACCTGACAAGATTCCTGTGTCAGGTTCAATCAATCTCGCCTCACGTTCACTGCCATGCTTGCCGTCAGCTTTGTTTGAGGTCCACTTAGGAGTGAAGCCTGATGCGCTCAAGTCAGTCCCACAAGAACCTTCAATAGGTTCTTCAGAGGCCTCAGGGAAGCGCGCCGGACAACGCGGAAGTCCTGCATGGTTTGAAGCACAAGACTTACAAGTGCTGAAAGCATGGAACAATGGGATTGTCGAGGTTCAACACGAAATTTCACTCTTTGGGTCCCTCAAGACAATCGATGTATGCCTGCTCTACTATTGTCATATACCTTTCTTACCATGACTAAAGTTACATCAAAACAAGATTGGCGTTCTACCGGATACCTTCGCCGACTTGACTGCACTTACTAGCCTAGATCTTTCACATAACTCGCTAACATCAGTCCCTCTTAATATCTTTGCACTCCCAAATCTCTCCACCTTGAATATCTCGCATAATGCACTCGTTGCATTACCGTTTGGTGGACCATTCTCAAACTCCTCCAGTCGATCGCGAACGACCAATCACAATCACAGCTCTGGTGGATTCTTCGGCCCAGTGATTATCCGTGCTGATGTCCCGCTGCCACGCCTTCTATCGCTAGATGTCTCTTTCAACAAATTGACTGCTTCTACTATTGACTTCAAGTACCTCCCATCTGGCTTGACCAAGATTAACTTATCCTCGAACCCTATCTCTTCAGGAAACTCCGATTCTTTGGCCCTCGTACGCGCATTTGGAGGTCTTTGCCAGTTAAAAGAACTTCATCTAGCGAATACGGATATTGGAGACGATGCCTTCCCGTCAACTCTCCTTAGTGGAGATGATTCCCGCAGTTTCTCTTCATTGTGCACTCTTGATCTCGAAGCCACGCGTGCAACCAGGGAGGCTGTAGCTTTGGCCTTTACGGGCTTGGAACAATCAATTGTGTTTGATATGACCACAGACGAGTCGTTGGAAGGTATTCTTAGGATAATCGTTGGGAAGAAGGTCTTGAAGGAGGCCTGGGAGATTGAAGCTGAGCGGAGGGTAAAACACAGGAGTGGAAAGTCTGTGACAGACGGTGGCCCAACATCACACACCAAGGATGGTTTGTCTCGCGGAGAACCATGCAAGGAAGCATGGGAAATTGAAGCAGAACAAGGCTTGCTGACTGAAGGCGGTCGGAGGCGCGCAAGAGCAGCAGCAGCAGCAGCATCCCAATCCTCGGTTGCGACATCGAACGTTTCGTCTTTACTGGGAAAACGAAGTTCGGTCAATGGTAACGGACACCCAAGCTCGCCGTCGTTGCAACGTGTCCAATCACCATTGTTCAACTTGAACAACCCTCAGTACTACCACGCGGCTACACAAACACTCACCCTCCCGGCTTCAGCGTCCCCGCCAAGATCGCACGCAAGGTCTTTTTCTCTCGCTACATCTGCCCTAAGTGCGCGTACCGCTTCAGGAAAAACCGATATCGCTTTGCCAACGCCAAGTCTTCCTCTCGCGATAATATTCGCACAATCCCTTGCGCAAACGCTCAAGACCTTGATACTGAGCAATAGAAAACTTGACTTGTCAGTCTCATTGCCTTCTGGAAAGCCCGAGATGCATGCAACCTTGATTCCGTCCCTGGAAGAACTTGTCCTTGATGGATGCGGTTTTGGCGACAATATCACAGTGACGCGCGAAGTCGAGGGTAGCGTGACCCCAATGAAATCAAGCGAGCCTTTTCTGCCATTGCTCACACGACTTTTTCCTAACCTCAGAACGTTGGACGTGTCGTATAACGCACTGACGTCTGCGGCGCTGACGAAAGACGTCTTGATTCACCTTATCATGGCATCTACCGAGGGTACCCCTACCCGTACTGGACTAAGGCACCTCCGACTCCAGGGGAATCGTATCACGACGCTCGAGGGTTTCCAGGAAGTTGCAGAGATCTTCAAGGGTCACCGCTCTGTTCCCGATTGGAAGCTCGAAGAATTAGACTTGAGAGACAACGAAATCTCAAAGCTGCCACCGGAACTCGGTTTGTTGCCGCTGGACGTCTTTTTGGTGGATGGGAACGTGTGAGTGGACTCTTTGCTTTAGAGCATGCACCACGTTTAGCATCTATGCGCTTTACAGTTTCCGGATTCCTCAGAGGAGAATTTGGGAACGTGAAGGAACCAAGGGCCTGCTGAGCTGGCTCCGCGGACGCATAGAATGAAGGACCTGGATAGTCGGATTCGTCATGTATGTATGTAGTAACCCACGGCTCGATGGAGCATAATGTCGCACTTCCATGTAGATTTGTCCAACATCGAGGATTCTAGTTAGTACATGTTGCCCGTTTACCACATCGATCATGAACTGAACACGGTTTAATCTGCATAGTAGTATTTTACGGGGAAAGACGGAAATGGGATGCCCGAGCTATGCGAGTCCTTTCATACTCTGGTAAAACTATTACATGCGATAGACGATCTGCCAAAAATCGCAGCGTCACTAAGTATCGGCTTGCCTTGGGACGAGAAGCGCCGTCCGCCGAGTCCGAGGATAGGTACATTATTTGCTATACAGTCATACATCCCGTGCGTGTTCTCTGGGGGTCGATCCTCCCAGGCCGCGGCCGAGCATGATTAGATGGGCAGTGCCCGCTTGAGACGAATCGTTGGTCGTTCGCTCCCGTTCAAGGAATTTCTCGGACCACTCGAGTTCGCGATATGCGATTCCCAGGATCGCCGAGGCGTTCAGGGTAAAGCAGGATCGTCCAGCTCAAAAACTGCCAACTGAAGCTCGACTTCCCTGCTGACCTCCGAGGCGGTGACCTCCTTTCGGACGTGCAACCGTCTCAAGTCGATGGCGAGCCGCTGGCCCGTGATGTTGACGAGGGCAATGGGGAACCTGTTCAAACACGAGGACATCTCATCGGAACTCTGCAGGGGAAGCGCGGATATGGAGACTAACGTGTTTGGGATGTGATGCAGCGGGCCCTGACGGGTGCCGTTAGATGTTCTGTGCGTAGAGAGATCGACGTCTGATCACTTACCCTGAGAAATACGGTCCTGTTTTTCGGATGATGTATTAGAAGGTGTGTTCACTCCAAACAAGTGTCTGCTCACCATGCGACGGTATTCATAATATCGCCGAGCGTGTTCGCCTAAGATTGAACCTCCGTAAGGTGCACGGAAGGCATGATATAGAAATCCTACGCACCAAGAAGAATATAACGGCATGTATGTACAAGCTACGAACAAGATAGGGGACACGAGACAATTTAAACGCGCATTGTTGTCGCCTGAGCGTTAAAATCATGAACACAAACAGAAATACTTCTAAGACAGATCTATAGTTCGTTCAGTCATGTCCAAACGATCCACAAAAAAACATACTCGATGATCCAAATTAACCACTAGGATAGGATACGTCTCAGGAGGAGTGGTAGCGTTCGACACAGCAAGTCACTCACCGAAAATGCTATACGAAAACATACATTGTTAGCGTCGCTATCTCAGAAATGCCTGATAACACATACCTGCCAGTCTCCCCCCGCAAGACCCAGCAGAAACACCTTTACCAAAATCGACTGAAAATGACTAGCTTAGCATATCACAAAACCTTCGCTGCGTGATTCTACTTGCAAGAAATGGAGTAAAAGGTATATGCGAGCAACGCGATAGAGGCGAAGATATAAAGGGCAGTTATTACTCCGAGTGCGATGGTAATTTTGCGGCTACGCCCATTCAATATCCAGACTCGCAACAGTACCAGAACTGGGATCACGATTTACCAAGAGGTACCACGAGTGCAGCGTAGAACGTACCATGCACAGAGCCATAAGACCAAAACTGATAGAGAGCCAATACCAAGTAGTAAATAAAACAGGCCTATCGATCTTCGGATCAATTGTCCGGATGGTACTCAGAGTATAACTTACCTCCTTTGAATTCAACGGGAGAACCCCAGCTATTTGGGCAATGTTGATAGGCTGTACGATGAGATTCAAGTAGCGATTTCCTAGGAAGAAGCACTTCACAATCGAGCATGGGCTCTTCCAGATGTATGTTATCTAGGACTGAGCGTAAGAAAGGTGCGAGTGATGTAAGGACATCCTACCTCATCGTCCAGCGTCAACAAGTAATCCCACAGGAGTAGAGCGTAGCTACTGAAAGTTATCGCACTAGGAACGAAAGAGAAGTGTTTGTGGGGCAAAGTTTAAGCGGAATCAAACTTACCGTGCCAGACGTACATCTTCCTCTTCAATAATCCAGTACGCGTTCGGAGGGCACATGTTGACGAAATGATGATAACTTGACTCCGTGGGCTTGTGGACACGATTTATCGTTCAGCCTGGCCAACGTCTACGCTGGGGTTGTGTCGTCGCATCATGGAGTACCCCTGCGTCCATTTCGCATTTAATATCCTCGGGCGTGGGACGAAACTTCGGGTGGTACGGCAGCAATAAGTCCTTCCGAAATCTCGTTGCCAGGACGTTCTTAGCGGAATGTCCTCATGCGCGCTCAGTAAAGCGAAAGAACTTCGCGTAGACCGTCTCGCGCATCAATGCGACGAAACACCTGGACTTATATCTTGCTAAGCCAGTAGGTCCCGGAACAGACCGGGGTTTTCCTGTCCGTTGGAGCGCCGAACCCAGATTCTGCCCAGCAGAGACCAAGCGTATGACCGAATTGTAATCACAAAGATCAGGAACCATGCCGTTCGCCTGTGAGAATACAATGAGTAACAGCTTTAAGCACGGTCGATCCTGCATATGTGGTATGGAGATGACCTTGCCGAGGTCGTCGCCGTGGAATCGCATCGCCACCACGGAACATGTTCGCTACCTTCTCAGGAACTCATATTCCCAGACGT
>JBBPTU010000766.1:0-18169 GCA_038094295.1 Tylopilus aff. beelii | reverse complement strand
CGGTTATACACCAGCAGGGCCCGTTCATTCCTGACTTCTTGCCTCGCTCCAGGTTCTCCAATTGCATCTACCACGAGTCAATTGATCAGACGACACTAATAAGCTAGTACGTACCATTGAAGATGTCGTTTTCGTCAGCGCGAAGTCTTCGAGTGGGCGCTTGAGGATATGCCGCGACCCTTGCAAGCTCAACCGCCCTCCCAGGATCTGCATCAACATCTGGAATGGAATGTTGACGGTGTCATTCTGTGACAATCCGGTTCACCCTACCTTCTTGTCTTCTGGTATCGACATCGGCTTGCATCAGTCGCCAATTGATAAGTGGGTCATAAACGAAAGCTTCAAGCACTGCCATAAGTGACTCCTTGTTTGCTCGAAGCACGGACATCGTGATTTCGCATGTATGCCGGAAGCTACCCTCAATCCCACTGATCTGGTGGCCATCACAAGATGATTCGGAATGAATATGCTCGAAACTCACCTCCATGGCATGCGTCAGCATCCTTGTAAGACGGAAAGGTATCCTTTCCGGGAATTTCTCTCGGTGCATGGCAACTTCGAAGCAGTCGCCGAAATCGATGTGAACAACCTTTCCTGTGCTTCTTTCGAGAAGGAGATTGGATGGATGGCGGTCTCCTAGCCCTAGAATGTGGCCGACCATACTATTGACGGCGAGAGATCGTGTATAAGTTGCACGTCGTTCAAGCCAATGCTCAGAATTGAGGCTTTTCAACCAGAGCACACGATACAGGTCTTGTCCTGTGGTATTCTCGAGAGCATATTCAAATACTTCTACCTTCTGAAGCAGCGTTAGGTTTTCGTAATCAGGTGCCATCTTATGTGAAGCAACTTAGATAATGTTGCCCTGTATATATGCGAGTATCGTACCTGGAGCATCAATCTGTATTCAATATTGAGCAGGACCTTGCGAGAGTCACGGTAGTCGCGAACAAGTACGTGGAGGGTATCGCTATCTTTAACCCATCCGAACAGACCAACATTAGGTGCCAACGGTATGACCACGTATCGTTGGATATGCAAGCGCCTCTTGAAGCTGTTGGTGTCCACAGAAAGTAATGTGTTTACAAGACTAAAGAGCTGCATGACACGCTCGTCTTGGCGTAAATCCTCGTGACCTGGATCTACAAGTGAGTAACGGAGGCTAGTAGTTGATGTACGGCTTGCCTTTTAGACCATAAAGATAATCCTTGCCATCGTCGCCCCTGAATGACAGGCGCCTCGGACGTTGCTTCGAAGCAATGACCGTCAACTTTGTGGCAAAGCTTGCGATCTTGATCACGCGTTTGCCACTCTGATAAGTACCTACCCAGGATCCTCGAAATCAAACCATGCCATATTGGTTTCACTGGAACTTATTTACCTGGCATCGCCAGTTCCAGGTTTCTTGCCTTCAGTAATTGAGGTGACACGTATTGTAAGTCTAGCGTAGTGAGTTGGGGTAATTGTTTTTCAACTTTTCTGAATACCTTCATCCCGGGCTAGGTCAGCATCAGCCTCCGGACCGCGTTCGAGAATCGTACCCCGTAATAGATGTCCCAAGCCTTATTCAGTTCCGACATTTCACCGTATGCGCGATAACGACGGCAAGCTTCGCGAGCCTCATGCAGATCCCTGCCAAACGCCTGAGCAAAGGATGTTTCGCGAGCTGTAGTCGGGCCCTGAACAAAAATCAATCATTCTTCCAGAGTATAATCTGCATCATACTTACTGCCTCCAATAATTCGTGCAACGGTTCCAGAGTAGCAATCATGCCCTCTGGATTTTTGTCATTGAAGAACAATCTTGAAGCTTCTTCAAGGCCCTCGTGCCACATCTCGTGCCATAATATAGCCACACGAATGAGTTCATGGCTAACCACGAGAGCCTGTCATGTATGACGAATAACTGATAATCATGGAAAACCAAATATACACACTTGTTCGACAATAACAGGAGAATGTTCTCTCATTCTATCCATGATATTGAGAGCGGCATTTTTTCTGGAGATACTAGATGATTTTGAAGCGACAGTGAGGGGATATATGAGTGCTTGTGGATGATGCTTGCCAACTTCGGTCAGCAAGTTGTTAATATTGCGTCTGACATTCCCGCTCGGAGTTTGGATGCGCGCAATAATCTGGGTGCGCTCAGTAGAAATTTCGGGACGAGTTAACCGTACATACTTGTGGAATGACCTCAAGCCACGTGTCAACTTCAACAACCGAAAAGCCACTCGCCATCGCTTGGCTAACATCGTCATGAGCGCCAAACTTGAACCATAAGGTCAGGAGGCGCAGTGTGTCCTGCAACGCGTTCTCGTTCCGCAGAGCTATTGAACGGAAGAAACCTATTGGGTACTCGGTGAGTATTGCACTATTTCCAACACCGATGACGATAACCTTGGACGGCTTGCACAATATGAGCAGCCAGGCCGCTTCCAGGAACATCAGCTGCTGTGCTTTCCTTCTGACTTTCTAGGTGTCCAATAACTTCGAAGTTCGCAAGAGCCCAAGTGTGCCACGCCTTGTACCAGTTAGGGTCATAATGTGTGGCTAAGAGATATGAGTGCAGAATATCTTTGACATTTCGCTTTGCAGCAGATCAGCCGTGGGGCCAAGTACAAACAAGTTACTCACTGCGCCCCAGTCCTCCTTCAGCTCAACTTGCCATTGTCCTTGCTTGAAGTAGCACCGTGCGAGTAGGCGTGACAGCTCATCGAGCTTGTGTTTACTGACGCCAGGCCGCTGCGAGAGTTCCTTAGTTTCCACTTGCAGGTCCCTCGCGAGGCTCGCAGAAAATTGACGAAGAAAACTCAGACTATCTTCACGAGAACCATTTGCCCACATGTATTTCAGCTGAGCGTAGACAACATTCGGGGGGGCCTTTAGGTGTTGTTGATCATCACGCAAGTGCTGCAACTGGTATCTCGGATGATTATGCTGTATAATCATCTTAAACATCGACTCACCCTCTCTGGTGATAGAAGCGAGTTGATCGTCTTCTCTGCCAATGCCATCCGGTCTGATTTCCGACAGAGGTTCGCAAATTTAATCCACATGACAGGATCGTCCTCAGGATTCAAAACAAGCGCCCTGACCTGTAAGATACGTTGCCACGTCTCAACGTCAGGTTGACATCCTTGTAGTCTGGAAGCATATGAATTAATATACTTGACACGACTGTCGAGGCGCGCACCGCTTCATCCATGTCTTCCGCATTGCCTGTTGTCGTTCCGCCTGATCGGCATATTGCTTGTACATTATTATCTCCTCGAGTTCAGATAACATCTGTGCACGGACAAGAGTGCTGTGTAATGTCAGAAAAACACTAAAACTTGAGTGAGAAAGCCTTTACTTATAAGAACGCCCATAACCTTCCCCAACAAAAGATGTCAGTTCCGGTTCCAGCAAATCACGAGCTTTGCCTATCTCCCTTAGCGCCTTGGGGAATTGGTTTTGATGGACAGATAAGATGGCTTTGTAGAACGCTCTGTCCGGCGAATCGCCTCTCATCGTTGCAATGTAGTCGTCCATCGAATCCCACTCGTGTAGCGACCAAGCAGCAGCAGCAGCCATCGGGGCAATTTCTCGGCGGTCTTCGTGATTAGCATTTGACCACGTTTCTTCCACATGGGCTGCGAGTTGATCCCACTCTCCAAGCGCGTGTAGACATTTCATCCGTCCAATTTGGACATCAGGCGCGTCAGGATCTTCCTCTGCTTTTCTTTCATAGGCAGCCAGTGCCTCCTGCCATCTCCCGAGCCTTTCATACCATTCTTCATGTTTACTAACATCATATTGTTCTCTTGCGATAACGAGGGTACCCCAGGCTGCGTCATGTTGTTGTAATTTGGTGTTGATACCTATCAGAGCCTCGATGATATTCGGCGATGTCTCGGTGAAAAATTCTAATTCTTTGTAGTGCAGCGCCTTCGCGTACGCATGAAATCTCATAGCGTACTCGCCAAGGGTACGGTGTTCTATAGGGAGCGGCTTCTCTTCATGCTCCATGAATTCGGCGAGGCTGAGTAATCTATGGATCAACTCTGATGGTGCAGTAGGTGACGTAATTGCAGCTTCGATGGAGCGGACAAGTCCTTCCTAAGCAAACAGTTGAACTCAGGACGTGACTGGACCTACGCGACACCCACCTGATATTGGTCATACAATTCAGTCCAGCAAGAGATGAAGGCAGCGTTAAAGAGGTCCTTTGCGAGCGGTGGATGAAATTCAACCAAACTCATGCAAGCTCTGAGGGCATGAGAGGGTGACTCCTTCATGAATTCCACAGAGAGACGGTGCATCCACTCTGTCCAATCCTCCCGCGTAGAGATCGAAGAAACGTCCCAAGCTTGTTTCAGATGCTGTTGGTTGACAGTCAACTTGGCTGGCTCGGCGGGCGCGGAAATTTCGGCAGCTCTCGAGTTCTCCAATAGTTCATGAATACCCGACTCTTGAGGCAAGCGTTCACCATTCAAGAGCTTGGTAATTAGATTTTCGTACCTCGGATGGTGGATGCGGTTACGGAGCAGACACTTCGACCGTGTTAGACTTCTCCAGGGCGGAACTGGATGGGGATCATACCTTATTGATCATGGGAACGAAGATAGCAAAGTCAGAGCCAAGCTGTACGACGATGGCGCACAGGGTATCCATAACCGCCATCCGGAGTTCGTTATTCTGGCCGTCAAGGACTCGAACAAGGGGGTGGACAATTCGAGAAGCGTGGTCCGAGAAGTTGACGCGTTGAGATAGGTGGGCTACAGTCTGGATGGCGCGCTTGCGGAGAATGGTTGTTGCATCTAACCTCTCCGCAGCCTTGACGATCACTGGAATGATGAGGTGCAGATATTCTTCGACGTTGGCCCCGAATGTTAGGAATGAATCGAATATCTTGATTTGTGTAGCCATTCTCTTCTCGGTAAGTTCCCCTTCGAACACTTTGAGGAGGAGTGGCAAGATGGTAGGCAGGAAAGGTCTAAACTCAGCATCCAGTGCTCTGCCCAACGCCTCTACTAAGGAAACAATGGGAAGTTGGAGCGAAGTGCTCTCCCAGAGATCAGTCACGAGCCTGAATATCTCGGGTGTGTAGTTTCGGACGTGCTGCTTAATAATTCCAACCAAAATTGCGAGTTGCTGCAAGTGAAACTCCTGTAGTCGGGCAGTAGATGTTCGTGCAACTGCAGCAAATGCAGGAATAATCTAGTGGAGATCCTAAGTGAAATTTGTCGTGCTCGCCCCGAGACAAGTACCTGTGGTAAGAAGGTGACGCATTTCAAACCCTGGGTCTTGAAGATGTTCATAATAGCTTCGATGACAGTATGATGATGGCTACTCATAGACTGATCCCTCAAGACGGCCAGGAGCGCCGTGATGACAACAGTCTGGTAGTAGTCGTCAGAACCCGTCGAGGAGCCAGTGGTTGTGATCGCAGCTGCGTTAACAGCAGGGAGGGTCCCCTCGGCAGCTCCGTCCTCATCTGGTTTAGTCTGAAACAAGAAATCAACCCGAGGAATAAGTATAGATACTTGATCATTCACCCTACCTTGCGTCTGTACGGATCGAGAGCACCGAGGATTCCCAAGACCTTGACGATCTCCCTGACAACCTCGCGGCGGGATGAACCAGATTCTGTCCTCAGAATTCTTCCGAGAATGGGAAGAAGTTGAGGGTAGTCAATCAACGGAGAGATCACGTAGCCTGTGCTGGAGCAGAGCTGTCCCAAGGTACGTAAGGCAGCATCCCTCTTGACAAGTGCTGGATCTTGCAGTCTGGCAATGATGACTTGCATTAGCTCTGGAATATGTGGAGTAACATCCTCGCCCCCCACGGCAGCCAGCTCGCCGAGACACATGAGGACATTAGCAGCAACGGCCGGGTTGCTATCGTTGGCCTTGGGAATAAGCACGCGGAGGATAGGAAGGGCATATGGCTTTATAAGTCTCTGCGTTGCGCTGACGAGTAGGGTGAGGAGACGAGTGCAGTCTTCACGGTTACGGCTTGGGAGGGGTGAGCTAGGAAGAAGAGCGGAAGGTCGAGATACACACGTAACAGTAGAATACTCCAACTCTGTGAGGAGCTGTATAAGAGCCTTGCGGAGAGATGGCATGACGTATGCAGGGTTGTGCTTCGCAAGACGGCCAATCAAGCCAACAGCAGTGACACGATTCTCAAAGACCTCGTCATTGAGGGATATGAAAATGGAGCGGACATTCTCAGCCTGTGCGAGATGTTTGTCAAAGCGTTCGTGCAGCGACGAGAGCACGGTCTGACGAATGGTCGGATCTGGAAAGTAAGATGAGAAAAAGAGACAGGAGTCAAAGGCATTTGGACTTGCCCGGATCCGCGATCCCGACAGTGAGCAATTTGTCGAGTACATCGCTAATGATCTCGATTGCGTGACTGCTTGCTTGGTAGCAGATCGGATCTCGCACAAACAGCCTGCAGCACGTTAGCGCACCCGCCCGTCTCACGTCTGCGTTGTCATCCTCGAGATATGGCAACGCCGCGCTTCGCACAAACTCGTTTAACACGTGCCCTGCGTCCCGTTTAGAGTGAAGTCCAAGCGCGAAATTCATTCCTCTTACCGCTAAAGTCGAACGAACCAAGCGTTGAAAGGGCAAGCGTGATCAGCTCGGTACTTTTTCCCGTCTTTATGGCAGAAATGTCACGGGGATAAGCAGAACTGTCGCCCCGCACCAAGGATGGTGGCGCGCCAACGATCTTGTATGGTTGTCCGATTAAAATCGTCGAGAGCAAGTCTAGCAGTCGATCCTGAATCGTTTTCAGTAGCGGCGGGATATTCCTGGCAATGGCTACCAGCGCTTGACGTAATGGTTCGCTCAGCCCACACGCAAAAAACAGATCTAGCTGATCATGGAGCAGCTTTGTTAAGTTCGGCCCCACAGCTGATGTCAACATCCCAACACATTGGAAAATGGGCTCTTCCGATGGGGCATTCTTCTTTCTGAACTCAACATGAGGAACTATATTGCAAGCAGCGTGGTACACGCACCCCCTTTGTTGCAGTCCAAGTTTAATCTGGTTCATGATGGAGTCGAGGAAAGACTTCATTTCGCTTCCCACAGCAGTTGCAGTGTGTCCGATGGCAATAAAGGCTAACATCTATCAGTCAAAGTCGAAAGATGTGCGGTGCAGTGGGGCGCACCAAAAGACCGCTCATTTGGCTTCTCGAGCTGTGTCAGAAGATGACTCATCGACTTATGAAGGTAATGCTCGGAAAACGATTGAGTGTCGTATGCTGCAAGGGTTGGTATGAGCGTGATGACCATCTTCCGTACCAGGCTGTCTCTATGTGATTTGAAGCGCAGAATCTGCTCTGCCGTGTCTAAGAATGATTCTCTCATGAACTACGTATATGATCAAGTGTCTGCCGTCTACCAAAAGAGTGCCACCATCACTCACCGAGTCCCCATGGAGCAGTAGCTCGCGATACATGAGCAATGATCCATGAACCACTTCCGGCTGTGCCATCTTCAGCCCAAGCTGAGCATCCTGAAGAATCTTCATGAGATACGTCGTCCGCGTCTGCCGTTCTCTGCTTGTGACAATTTCCAGACATGCCGCCAAGAGTTCCGCTGCGCCCTCCCGAACCATAACACGGGAGTCTCGCAGCGGAATAAGGATCTTGTCAAAAACAAGGCTAATGTGGGAATGGAAATAGTTTGCACTATTACGAGCCAATTCCTTTAGGATGAGAACACCAGCATAGCGTGGTGGTTCGGGACCTTGCAGAAGCTCTACGGCTGCTGGTACCTCGAGATCCATAAACCCTTCTCCAAAGTCGGCACCGCCGATTGCGGCTATTTGGCCTAGAGTCTTCGAGGCTGCCAGCATAATGTTGACATCGTGGTTTGGAAGGAGTTGTTTCACATAATTGTAGAACCGGTATAAGTATCGTTTTGACCCGACGATATCTTCCCCGTCATTTTCCAAGAGGTGATCTGCGTCAATATTCAGTATATTCCACGATATACCAGCAAAACAGAGAAGCACACCGATTGCTAATAATCCTCCTAGTCTCTCGACGTTGTTCTGGCTGTGCATGAGGTCGAATATCCGCTTGTTAATATCGTCGTCCCACAACTTCACTGCTGCGTCATTAGGCATTTCAACCACCGTCGTAGCGACCTACAAAGGATTCAATACCTTGGCCAGCCTGAGATCACGCAATGTTAGCGACTCACGTAGCGACGCAAATCAACTGCGGCCTGAAGGCGAGCTTCATGACTGGGATTCCGAAGTCCTTGAAAAATCTGACCAAGGTTGTCCGTATGGACAGAAGTGATGGTTGACGCCATAATTGTCGCCAACGCAGACCAGGCCAAACTACCGCCTCGGAGCTTACGAATACAGTTAGAGTGACTGTGGAATCCGTTATGGTACTTGTTTGTACTTGTTGAATTCAAAGGTTGAACGCTCCACTTTTGGTAAACATGACAGATAAATCTGAGTTCCTGCGCAGATCTACTATCAGCTTTCTAAATGGCAAGTAGATAACGTGGGAAGCCTCCAAGAGCCTCCCAGGCGGATATTGACCTCATAAGAAGTCTACTGATAATGACCAGATTGTGTTGAGAGCATAGAAACTCTGGAATTGGTGGGGTACCAGCGCAGTTTTCTTCCATCTTTTTCTCAAGACCTCATTCTTGAAACAATCAAATTTGGCCAGGCTAGGTACGAGGACCGGACATCCATGCCGGAAGTCTGGCCCGTGACGCCGTTCCGAGCCCCGTTGGTCTCTGCAACGGGCCGGTGACACTTACTGTATCTGTATACCGCACGGACAAAGCACCGGTACCGGCCTAGTCCAGTAGTATGATTCCTTGTTAGGGTTGCGTGCATCCAGGAGGTCCCGGGTTCAGCTCCCGGATAGGCCCCACGTTTTGCTCACTGGGGATACCTCCTCGTTTTTTGACTGCCACTACCACCATGACGAGCATGCTGCTTTGTGTTTCCGGACCCTTTATGTCACGAAGATGCCGACATCACAGGAAATGAAGTAGCAGCGCATACGTCCAAAGACAGACACCAAATCAATTGCGAAGGACTCCGTTAATGAAACGGGGATTGATTTGCTCATTCGCTGGGACGCACGCATCTTTTTACATGTCACGGCGACTTGTCGGACGACCACGAGAGCTTCAGCTCCTCGGAATAGCACTATCAAAGTCAATCTCCAACCATCGAGTCAGTCAATGGGCCTGACGGACCTGACCGGTGTTTCTATCTAAGTGGGTGTTCCCTGATGGAGTGCCCCGATCGGCTGACGCTGAGGGCGCTTGAGGTCTCTCTTCTTTGGTGAAACACGGGCTGGCAACTTGAAGCAAAATCAGACGCATGAGTGTGCGTGGCACTTTATCCTTTCTCATGACACTGGTGTGGGCAAGGCGATACTAGCCAAGGGAGAACCCTCCTGGTCGCAAACTCCTGCCGGTCGGATCACAGCACGCCTAGAGCGGAATTTCTGGAGCAAAATGGACGCGGCGATGAGGGACACTCGCACGTATGTCACTAAGGCTGGGCTGGTGGGCAAATCAATCTCGCGTCGGCAAGAAGCGTCTTGACACGGTTGATGAATTTTCCCCTGGGGTACGCTTATGTAATTCCGATTTTTCCGGAGCTCGGATCACGCCTGTTTAGTGTCCGAGAAATAACGGATGCGATTATTGCGCAAACGCCCGGGATGCTGATAAACTCGGATTTTCCATAAAACGGGCCCTGCCATCAATCCTCCCCTCACCCGTCATGCACACCTCACCATTAGACCAACACGGTCGCAGCTGTTGTTTCTCCTTCAAACGCTTACTGTCATCCAAACCCCCACCTCCGTGTACGACCACCCAGACACAACATACTAACCGCCCGCTCGATCGATCCGTGAAACAAATGAACACAGACCTCAACGATATCATCGTACATTCACTCGTTTTTATGTTGTAACATTCGCTTACAATCTGCTTCCGCCCACAGGCTCCCTACGATGATATTCCTATATCCTTTGAATCCTGTTGTGATTTCCACTGGAGTCCAACCGGGCAGAGCAGCGATCCACCTCCCACGTATTTTGGGACACTACCTCCGTTCGACCCAAAGCAGGACTTCATGTCAACAATCATCACCACAATTGACGCTATTGACTCGGCCCTGAGATCCCTTAGTCTCAACATCCACGGTAGGTACATTTCGACATATGCAATGAATAACCACTAGATATTTTACCACAGATCACCCTGAACTTATGTTCGAGGAACAGTATGTGTCTGTCATAGTATCGTTGTGCTGGGGGTGACCTGCTACTCAGCTATGCCCATGATATCCTGACTGAATTCATGGAAAGCCATGGTTTTGTCGTGACCCGGCATTACCTAGGTCTCCAGACTGCGTGGAGGGCGGAATTCACCCACGGTAAGGGTGGAAGAACTATTGGCGTAAATGCCGAAATGGACGCATTACCTTTGATCGGGCATGCGTGCGGCCATAACCTGATTGCTGTGAGCGGCGTGGGGGTAGCCATCGCAATAAAATCTGCGTTGTTATCTCACAACGTTGGTGGTACAGTCGTTCTGCTTGGAACACCGGGTAAGGTTCCAAAGGATGAGAGCCTAGACATAACTCACAAAAAATTCAATAAGGAGAAGAGGGTGGCGGTGGAAAAGTCACTCTTCTTGAACGCGGTGGTTATGATGGGATGCACGCATGCCTCATGTCTGTGGCAGCTCGTGTGATGAGAAAGTCACTGACTGGTGTCGTGTAGGTGTCACCCCGCTGCGGGATCTCCTAATTCCTCGTCCACTGGATCGTGTTTGGCCATGCAGCCAATCGACGTCGAGTTTTTTGGTCACTCGTGAGTTGGTTAATATTACAGGTCGTATTTGTCATTTCACGGTCAGAAAAATAGCGCACATGCCGGAAATGCCCCATGGGAAGGCGCAAATGCGCTGGACGCTGCGTTCCTGGCGTACTCTAACGTTTCTGTACTCCGTCAGCAAATCAAACCTGACCACAGGGTCACTGGCGTCATACATGGTTATAAAGGCCAGACGAACGGTGAGAAACCACGATCCAAGCGATGGACGTGATAGATGGGCTTTTAATTTCATTAGTGATACCTGATTACACTCAAATGCGCTGGCTCCTCCGTGCTCCTGACCGCGATCAGTTACAGCATCTACGGGAAAGGATAGAGGCATGTTTCAGGTGAGGCCTAGCGGCGACCCGTCTAATGAAAATGATACATTCTGGACCGACTGCAGGGGGGCGGTCATTGCCACCGGATGTCGTCTGAAGATCACTCAAGGCATACCCTACCACGATTTGCGACAAAATGCTATGCTGGGTACGTTGCTCGAAGTCTCGAGTGTCATACCACTTCAACATTCCCATCTTCAGGGATGTATTTTTCTCGAGCGATGCATGGGTGTTTTGGGATGGATGTCCGGCAAGTCCCATTTGGAGCTTCCACTGATTTTGTACGTCTTCCACCGATCTGCTCGGAGGTGAATGCTGAGCACAACCAACCACGACTTCCTTTCAGGGGAATATCTCTTACGGCAAGTACATGCACCTGCAGACACACGCCCTGTGAGTCAAATATACTCACGAGATGTTTTAGAGATGCCGTCGCTACATCCGTCCTTCAGTGAGAAGAAATAGTCCACGACTTTTCTGTATGGGCCTAACCTCTTCCACGTGACGCAGCAATCCCCACACAGCCAAACGGAGGGAACCATACACCAGAATTTGCCATCTCTGCACGAAGTATTGAGGCCCACAAAAATTGCATGTCAGTCACCAAAGGCCTAGCATGGACAGGCCTTATGGTTCTCGCTGACGATAAATTCTACACTAAAGTGGGTCGTTTGCCACAAGCTTTGCACAGTACCGATGATACTTGCTGAACAGGTGAGAGACGAGTACCAACGCACACTGAGTGTACGATAAGCCACTGTATTTGGTCTTGGGGTATCTTCCGGTCATGCTGTAGCACTAAATATCCTGATCTCTGTGCGGTTCTACCCCCAAATAGCATCATTTAGAACACGTACAAATTGGGACGAGTGCATAAGACCGAAATATATCCAAAGTGAAAGATACTCCTAAGGTATCGCATCTCACGGGGGCCCAGCCTCTGTCTCTTCGGTCTGCTCCGTGGGTTCCTTGACTGGTGTACACTTATGGTCTTTCCGTACCCTTGCCTGGGTGCGCAGTTGCTGATGTTTCAATTTTCCAGCAGCCGCCTCGGCAACCATCCTGATCGCAGAAGTGCACAAAAGTCAAGTTTATCCAGATCTTCTAGTGTCTATGCTTACCGTTCGAGTTCTCGGCGATCCTCGTCAGACTCATCTGGCACTGTCATTTTGAAGACGTGGCCAATGATCAACAAGCCCTTCAATCGCTCTGTAGGTAGCCACACTACAACTACTATTTCTTTGTGACAAGCGTACCTTGGCCCGGTTAATGAGTACTTGCTCAGAGGCATCGCGATCTTTGAGGACATTATCCACAACCTAGCAGGGGGGAAGAACTTATCCAGCTACCAAAATTCCTAGAATTTTTTTTTACCTCTCGTAACACTTGCACGACCTCGAAACGAGTTCCTCGCCAAGAGGCG
Source organism: Tylopilus aff. beelii (assembly GCA_038094295.1). Classification (NCBI taxonomy): domain Eukaryota; kingdom Fungi; phylum Basidiomycota; class Agaricomycetes; order Boletales; family Boletaceae; genus Tylopilus; species Tylopilus aff. beelii. The sequence continues at coordinate 5,536 of JBBPTU010000766.1, read as the reverse complement.
AGTAAGATCTGTAATCCATCGTGATGATGAGCTCGTCAATGCAAAAGGGGGCATGATACGCACCTTCCCAGTCATGTCTTCTTCCATAGCGTGTAAGACTTCTTCGTTCACCTCACCTTTGGCCTGTAATCGTTCCATTTCCTGTATTAGCGACTGCACACTGAGTCTGATTTTTGGAATTGGCGACCATATTTTTCTGTGCAAGAGGGTGCCCAAGCTTACGCGCTACCAATCACACCCCATGCGTCCTTTGCCACTGATCCCTTTTCCTTTATCCGTGACCAAAAGCCTGCGCTAGCTCACTGTGAGCTTCGATGAATTACAACATTCGTGACGACTTACAGTCCAAGGAATTTCTTTGACTTCAAAAATGAGGTGGCTTTCACGCTGTAGACGGTCCCAATAGCGTGTAGCAACTAAGCGCGGGCGCTCGCGAACTAAATGATATGTTGGACTTCATAAGGATACATTAACGCACCTCAACGCCAAAACTCTCCAGCTTCAGATCCTCTGCTTCTAGTTGAATCTTGTCGTGAAATGCTTTGGTCTCAGGGTCGTCCTTCTCTCCGGGGTGCTCAGCTTCGACGAATGGCCTGAGCCGTTCGACCAGCTTCGTCGTAAGAGTCTTCACACGCTCCTCTAGGGTCTTTCTTCGTTCTTCCTCAAGTTCCTGGAGTTTCCTCCTCTGCTCTGGTGTCAACTTACCACGCTTCTTTGCGGTGTGTAAATCTTTGTCTTTCTCCTGCAAAGGCGACGTAGGAACGCTTCTCGATCCATTCTTGACCGAAGAGGAGTCGGGTGATAATGTGCGTTTGGACGTATCCTCACTACTAGCCGAGGCTTTGAGAGCCACCGCAGACGTATTAAGATACCTTGCTGCCTGGCCTGAGTCATCGGGCTCCACTGCAGGAGTCGCGGGCGGTGTCGGAACTTTTTCCTGAGTTGACGTGGATGGTGGAATGATACCTTCCTTCTCAAGCTCCTCGCGCTCTTCATCCGTTGCTACGGTATGTGCTACCGACGTCATTTCTTTCATTAGGGAAATTTCTCCGATCTGGTATTTATTGAGATAATCAATCAAACAAACCAGTGGGAACAAAAGGACCCACGTAGTCTTTGAATCGTTCTCCACCAAAGACATTAGCGAAGAACATGGCGGCATCCTCCATCTCATGCGTTTCCTTGTCGGCCTGTCCCGCGCCGCAGTGCGCTCTTTGAGATGCCATTGTGAATCCTCTGCGAGACAAGACTTACCATCGACTTGCCATTCTTATCGTAGACAGTACGCAAATTCTGTCCGGCGAGGTGTCAGTCGCCTATCCTAGAGGAGGCAGTGAGGGGCTACCTACAGGATCGGATAAAACTTGATAAGCTTTGCTGCGAACACGAGGCACACACGTCACCAACTATTCCCCACCTTGATTTGATCCGATGGTCAACTTGCCTTATTTCTTTGAACTTCTCCTCCGCATCAGGAGACGGATTTTTGTCCGGGTGGTACTGACGGTATGAGAGATGAAAGAATAAGTAAAGGAAAGGTGTGTAAAGAACTCTGAAGGTAAAACACGGAGAACCGGGGCTGCAACGAACCTTCATTGCTTGTTTGCGATATGCCTTTTTCAGCTCTGTGTCCTTTACGTCCACGGGGACACCCAACTACGGGGCGCAGAGCATCGCGGAGCGGGACGATCAGCCGAGAGTGGCTGCACCCATGGAGTGGCTACATACCAAGTCATAATACTCTGTTTCTACTGGCGCCATTGTGATAAGGGCTTGCGAGAGCGCAACGTATCAGTTCGTCGAATGTTGTGGAGAGTCTACCGTGATATGGTCGTAAAGGATATTGAAAAGGTCTAGGTCTAAGTAAGAGGAGTACTGAAACGAATGCGCAACAAATGCGCAACAGCCGCCTGTCACAACTCACAGCCACAGAGAACGATGACGTACATCAACTCTAGGTAAGTACGGGCTCTGCGGAACAGTCCAAACGGGAAGAGTGGGCTACATTGAATAATATATCGAAAATAGGTTAACGTGCGAATCGTGTTCTTGCGTGGATCCGAATAAAGATGCAGGTGGTAAAACAGTTAAGACTTTGGGAAGATGGAAATGGCATGTGTAAATGCTAGGAAGGCCGTTCGTCTATTGCAAGTACGCTGGTAGAAAATCGAACTGCCTTTCGAGGGGTCGCTGGTCGTGTGCTATCGCTAGCGGACGATGTGAAGGAGCTCGCCCGACCGAGCGCAGTGGGCAAGCTAAGAGGACGGTAGCCGGGGATGAATTTGGACATCCGAGCGCGCAGGAAGGACAGCGGCCGTGACGATCCCTGGGGAAAGGGACCGCCTGACGACACGGATATTGACGGCGAAGCGGCATGAGATAGAATTTGCTGCGGCGATTGGGTGAGGGTAGAGACCGAAGGACTCGTTTTTTTCATAGAGGAGCGTGACGGAGGCGGAGGAAGGCTGTGGTGCGCACGATATTGGGAAGAAGAGGTGGAGGTTTCGTGGAGGTTGTCATATGACACGCGGTGGGGCTGTGTGGATGTGGACAGGTTGCGGCGTGGGGGAGGGGAGGAGACAGTATGTCGCTGGAGAGGATTTGGCACGGGTCTGAGATGAGGCGTGCGTGAAACATGGAGACCCATTGCGATCTGCTCTATGGTCGGACGAGAGTCAACATAACGCGAGGGACCAGCACGTGCAACATTGTGTGCATGTCTCTCCTCAGGGGTGGAATACATGGCGACACGCTGAGCGGAGAGGGACATGAGACGTGCAAGACGGGGATGGAATGTAGAGCGACCGACCGGGTTTTCGGTATTCTTTCTGCGTGGCGAGGTGGGTGGGCTGAACGACTTGCGCATGGTGACCAAGAAGCGGGACGCGGTGGCCGCGACACCTGGATGTGTGACAGGGCTAGTGGAGGTATCGGCGATGTGCGTCGGGGCTGACCGCGACGGAGGGTGCATTTGGGTGTCAGGTTCGAGGATGCAGTAATCCTGCAGGCCGAGGGTCGGAGTAGAAGACTGCGCAGGCCGGCGGGCAACGTGGAGGTGGTGCTGGCAGCGGGCGGTGTGCAAAGCGCCAGCATGCGATCGACGTCCGACGTTGGCATATGCGATTCGTCCGTCGCCATCGTCGGTGGCGGTGCGTGCCACAACCCCATAACTCGCTTCCAACCCCATCGCGCATCGGAGCGCGTCTGAAGGAGGCCTACCAAGCCAATTCACGAAGGGGTTCCCGCTGAGATCGTACTTCATATCCTCGAAATGATTCATAGCTGCCCCATTGACATGATAAACGGCCAGGACAGTGTCACCAATGCTGGCGTTGCGTTACACATAGGCCAAAACTCGTGGGTCTTGCTCACACACGCGTTTCAAGTCTTGGTGACTACGAAACGAGTGCCCTCGCGTGGCATCGTTGTTCCTCGTACGACCAGACGGAGATTCGATGGCCCAGTAGTAGTGGAATGCTCATTATCTAAGACAATGATCGCGTCCTAATTCGGAAGGTGTTGTACACCAGCTTCGACTGCTACACCAACCTTATTGTTTGTTTCGCGTCCATTGCACTCTCCATGAATGCCGTCAAACTGACACGCTATTGTGACGACACTCGGAGCGTTACCGCGGACTATTGTCTCGACCACGCTATAAGAACTTTTTGCGATCCAAACATGTCTCTGTACCGTTCGCCCGGGTCAGCGTACAGGTACCACCACCCTTCAGCCAACGTCCTCTGAGAGCTCCGCGGGCTATCCACTCCTTTCTTCGTCTGAGACGGACCTAACATTCTCAACGACTTGCCCCTTCTGTCTTTCTAGTCCACCCCTTCATAATGTCATCATCAACGGCTGTCGGTGCCTCTTATCGTGTCTGGCCCCATCTCGAACCCTGGATTGTGGACACGAAGCCCATGTGTGTAATTCACAGACTGCTTGTCACGCTCGTAACTCAGCTATTATCTTTCACAGCCGTAATACACGCACCTCCTGCACGAAATCCATCGAACGCCAAGTCGTTAAAGCATGGAAGCGTGTCACGGGGGCAACTCGTAGACCACAGCGAGCGTCTTTCCTTCCGCAGGACTTTGTCCTTGTCACGTCTCGCCGTCGAAGTGTGATGTTCCGTTAATTTTTGGTGACAAGATCCATGACTCCGATACGAGTCGGATGACAGCGCCGTGCGCTCATACCGTGACTACTTACCAGTTGGTGGTCATTTATCTCAATTCTTTATGGACCTAAGAATTTCCCCTTACACCGCGGACATTGTACACTATACTTTTCTTCTGACCTTTACTGCCACCGTTCTAATTCCTGTATCGTTAACACTCTGCTAGGTTTTTCAGTCCGCCTAGAATCTAGACATCACCTCTTGAGAGATGTTCTCTACGTGTACTAGTAGTACAGTCACCAAAGGAATCAAAAGTATTACGGCTTTGTTTGCTGTCCTTCCCTACTGCTCGTCGCTTCTCTGTTGGCCACTCAAACTTCCAGCGAGCAACTTGGTATTGATGGTATCAAGTCTGACTCCAGATCCATGTATAATCACTAACTTGAGGATGGATGGTAAGCACACCAACTTTGGTCCATGTTCAATCATCGAACCACAGCGCTAGCAGTCTGCATTACAAAATAATCCAGGGAGTGTCCCTGTTTGGCAGGCAATCGACATGTGAATGATTGACAAGTGCGGTGCAGGTTGTCACCATTGATATCCTGTTGATGGTGTCATCGACTTCGATGTCTGTCCCAAACCAGAGCAAGAGGAATACGAAGGAGGTGTCCGGGCTGCATTTTTTATCTCCCCAAGCTGTAATATTCATGTAATTTGGTTGGTGATTCACTGCTCGAATAATAATGCGGATTGGAGATTGCACCAGTTGGTAAAACACCCTCGACGGTAATCTCAAGAACTCGAGTATGTGCTTGCCTTGGGAGAATAGCGTCCATGCTGTCCACTCCATCCTCAGTGAGACAAACAGAGGACACGGATAGTTGATGATCATATGCCTTGCGCGAGACCATCGGACAGGTGGCACGTCAATTTGAAACGGCGAGACTCAGAGTGAGCGATTGCCCATCTCGCTTGCAAGTGTGAGGTTGCGGAAACGGCAGTCAGCGACCGCGTGTCCCACGGATGTGCGATGGTTTCAGCATCTTTCAAGGGGCTCCAGACAAGTTCGGCTGGCGAGACGCTAGTGAGAGCTGAGCTATGTATCAACGCGAACTCCGGTGTCCTCGAGACTTGTCCAGATTTGTAGAGTGCTCTTGATTCGCGTTCGAATGTTGGTGATAACATGGAGACACATGCGAAAGCGGCATATCACAAGTTCCAGCCGAGTGATTGACGATGGTCACTTTTCACGAGCTGTCAATGGGGCGCAACCAATATCTGGTGATTCTAGTCTCGTTACAAGACTAGCGAACACCCCGACCAACCGCCTTGGCCTGAAGCAAAGTTTGAAGAATTCTTGCAGATATCCATTGCAGACTGGGTGATAAAGTAGAGATGCTGCCAGTGGTAGCG
>JBBPTU010000765.1:0-14362 GCA_038094295.1 Tylopilus aff. beelii | reverse complement strand
GACGTTTGCAGCGACATGGATAGCGACTGGTTGATGCAATCTGAAATCTTCTGGCGTGCGATCAATATCAGATCCCATGAGTTCAACATGCCGGCTGAGCCTTCATGCGTGCGCATAGCAAGGCATTCTAGTTTCTGCCCTCTATTCAACCTGGACATGTCCTGCGCCCGCCTCTTCCCGTTAACATCAAGCACCAAGGGTTGTCGGCCACTTGTCGTTACTGTAAGTACCAACTATCATCCAGGACTCACCGAGGTTAGTGGTCTTATTTACGCTGCAACGGAGCCAGGCAAGTCATTCTATCATCGTCTTTTCTCTCTGCGTAACAAGTCACAGTTAGTGATGACATCCACATCAAACATCCCTTACCCACTCTCCTTGCACCAAGCAGGAACGCCTTCGTCGTTCGTGGGTACCACCGTCCTGGCCACTCTTCGTGATAGTACCACAACCAACGGTTCTCAGTCGAGACTTTCCAGGCACGACACCATGTGCAGACCACACAGATCTATTCTTTCTCGAGGTTAAAGGTCTGGTGACCGATTTAATGTGGCGGCGAGCTGTAGGGTGCGTTCATAGACGCCAGAGAGAGTGGTTAGATGAGCAACCGTACTACCATAGTGACGTAGGATCGGTAATGCACGTATATTGTAAACGGTAATAGCTATCTATCTTCCATCGACTAGATTGTATCCATTCTGTCTCGTGGCTTGTATCAAACAAGGTGGCACGTTCCTCCCCTCCAGATAACCGAAATCAATAGTTCTACATTGATGTTATGCTCGCAGGAGCAATAAAAATAAACAGCAAAGTAACCACAAAAGGGATAGAAAGCGCCAGACTACAGGAGTACCCGGAATACGGAACTAAAAATTCGATACCACTGGCAGAAGCATTTACCTACTCCGGCTGAGTAATCCCCGCCTCTCGTGGTACCTCCCCTATGCCCTCCATTTCTTCGTTCCGTTCAGCATCAGCAAACACGATCGTGCTGTTGCCTGTACCGCGGCCAGATGACAACCCAAACCCGCTGTCGGTGTCGCCTCTACATCTGCTATGGACATCCCGTGCATACAACTCCCGGATGCTCAGGATAAACCGAGGTGCTAGGATGAATGCCGGCACGGATTCGATGATTATAAACAGCACAAATTGCCACCCTCCTGATGGTAATTTTCCAAATTCACTCACTACAGCAAAGATAATAGTCAGAAGGATGCTGTCGACAGAATTATTATCAGCTCGGCTACTCATTATAAGTCTGGATCGTAGTGGAGCAAAATGTAATGGAGACACACCTGATGAAATAGAGGATACCCTGCCTTACGAGCATGTTCATATACCGACTGAATTGCCACTGCTTCGTAATCCGATACATCTGAACCGCCTGTTTCACAAACTGAACAATTGCGAATGTGCATAGGGCTACACCATGTGTGATCTCTGCAGCACTCGCCACAAGTCCCATGATTGTGATGGTATTTGAATTCCAATACAATTGGCAGATTGGCAGATTGAGAACTAGGACAGTTCCCTCTTTTGATTGCCACAAAGCAGGTTCAGTAGTGAAAGGTATGCTGGTTATGCTGTTAGCCACATACCGGCTAGTTTCCTCGGATTGCTCCACACAACAGAATAAGCTGCTAAGGAAATGACCTCGCAGAAAAATGTTATGAGAAGAATGGAAAGGACAAGTCTTGATCGATTGCACATTGCCCAAACACGGAGGGTCATCACGACTGTGGGAACAACCATAGCCTCCTTCTTCTGGGAGTAAGTCACATAAAAACTCACAATCAGCCGCACTAAGGAAGAGAAGAAATATCCATGGTTGCACGATTGACATAACTCGACCTGGAAGGTAAATTATGGATGAGATGGATGAGTGAGATTGGGAAGTATGTGCTCACATTGTCTATTTCATAGATATTGAATAATGCTGCACAACGCTGATACCAAGCATAAAATAATACACACAGCTACCAACAGATCCAGAATGTCATGGTGCTTGCAAATTCTCGGAACAGTGGATGTATACCTTTTCTCTCCCAGGTATAAAGGCACTTCCAACTTCAGGAAATATCACACTCTGATCAGGCTCGAGTATAGATGATATTGGACGTACAAAGAAATTCAAGTCTGATGGACCCATCTTGTATCAGCGGCCAAATGTATCTTCCAGCATTATTTGACTCACATGAGGATGCAAAGGCCTGAATAACGAATCTATTGATTGAATCATCCTTAATTCATACTAGTAGCTTCTATAACCGAATGTTAGGAGAGTCAAGGCTCACGAGAATGAATAGTGTTGACACCCATGTCCAACGTCTGGTCTATGGTTCCATCAGAGATATATCATGTCACCAGATAGCAGTCATTGTTCTGCTAACCCAGATATATTCAACCTATGTAAGAGATCTGTCAGGAATCGTGTGCTATGTATATCAGGGCAGTAATCATACCTCATCTGAAAATGTAAGGACTGATAGCATACAAGTTAGTGTGATTGAATCAGTCACGGGCCTTACTGTAATCATGCCCCACAGTAGTCAGAAGGATAACTACAAAGGGTCAGGACATTGCCCAACCACAGAGGACAAGCTTACGATTAGTGTAATCATTCGTTCGAAGGTCAGTCAATGCTTGCAGTACCTTGAGTTTGGAAGACATGGTCCTGATGGAAATGTGAATGATCACTTTATGTGACAGCGTCTGCCAGCATGTGCCAGACCATCCCAGTACACACATTTCCTCAACTGCATCTATATCATGATATGAAGGTTTCACCCTGGTGCTCCTTATCAGCGAGAGAAGCTATCATGATTGCTGATGCTCACAATACTTCTTAGATCCGAGCCAGTAGCTTCAAAAAGACAAATTCAATATTTGAAATACGAACCTGGAGATCCTTCTTTCTTGGGACTGGAGAATAGATCAAGGCAGTGTCTTAAAGTTGGTTTCAGTGGCCAAATTGGTTGTGGGCCATTTGATGTGGGCACTTCTGTTTCATGCAGAATCAGGTGTGCCTGCCGGGCCTGGACATAAAGACATCAAAAGACCATACTAGTCATTGCGAGGCACGCTGCCTGTAGAACATGAGGTTGCTTTAATCCGCCGCACGTTGAATAGCCGCTATTTTCGCTTGCATATGCCAAGCAACATCTTTTCCGAGGAAGCGTGATATCCTATACATGTGCCTAGCACAATGCCAGTGTCTGTTGACTCGGAATCGTTGAAGCAAGTGATCCTGAATCAGGCTACTGCCTATCAATTCCAGGTACACTGGACAATCTGTGCTCTGTGAATGCTCGTTTGTCTTGAACAAGTTCGTACAGAGCATGGGTGATCTCGCTCATCGATCGTGATCGATTTCGTATCTCGTTTCATATGTGGACATCCACAGAAATGTTCGTTTGGAGAACGAGCATCCTAAGAATGTAATAGGACTGGTTGTCTCGCCGATTATCAATCTAGATTCGTTGGAAAGAATGACCAATTCGGATACATACATGTTTGCCAGGATCCCTTCAAGCGTGATGCGTGATCGGATGCCAGTGGCCCGCTCCCGCAGATCACTGGAAGCAATTACTTGCGGTGTAGTATGGTTACCATAACCATACATGGTTTCCTTGCTTCCACCCTGCAGGAATTTTCCAGGCTATGCAGTCACCATGATTCCGGGCAGCGGAGGCCTTTTGGAATAGCGAGAATAGGATAGATCAAGCCGGTGTCTTAAATTCACTTCAGTGGCCAGATTTGGCTTGAAGTGGTGGCGTGTCTTTAATTCAGATCGAAATGCCAGCCGGCGCCCGCCAGATTTGAATACTAGTATATATCATCGAGGTTAGTGTTCCCATCTACATTGCGACGGAGTCAGGCAAGTGATTCTGGTATCATCGATCCTCTACGTCTGATGAATTGGTGATGACGCTCACAGCAAACATTCTTTGCCTGCTCTTTCATTACACCAAGTAGGCACTTTGATTGTACCCCCTCGTTGTTCACAGATACTACTGTCCGGGCTACTCTCAGTGGTCGCACCACGATCAACAGTTCTCAGTTGAGATTTTCCGAGCACGATGCACTGTCATCAGCACCGCCAAGAAAGAGAGGAAGCATCTATTGTCGTATGATTTTCAGTTATCAGATTGGTGCCCAGCCGTCGATGTGGCACTTTGATCTGAAGCAGAATTTGGTGCTTGCGTCGAACCTGGACAGAAGACATAATAAGACTATACTAGTTGCTGCAAGGTGTACTGCTTGTAGTTTTCTAATCCGCTGCACGTCGAACGGCCGCTGTTTTCCCTTACGTACGCAAAGCAACATCGTCTTCTCCGAGTCAGCGCGACGTGGACGTGTCATATAGGCGCATAGTACATGTGCATTGACTTGGAAGGCCGTGGAGGGAACATAGTCCAGTAATTTTGATACGATTGGCGGAAGGACCTACTACTAGGTTGGTTCCTACGATGAAACATCAGTTTCACGTAGTGAGGCCGAAATCACGAACACAGACCCAAGATAATCCTAGACGGCGGGTAAGCATGGTTAATGATTGTGCAGAAGACATCACGCGCCCAACTCATGATCCGGGTGAGAAAGATGCGTTTCATGTGACCGCTTCAGCATGCTATTCACCAGCACACTCTATTCATACCGATTACTATTTCGTTGCCGTTCCAGTTCCAAACTGTCCTCTACTTCTTTTGCACTAAATTGATTGCATCAACCATGTTTCCAAACAAATCTGACGTACCGATAATTGTGACCATATGCTCGATCGCACCGCAACCCATAGCTGACAGCTCAGCCGCATTGTGGCGTATTCCCTCCGTCGCCACATGCGTACAGTTCCGTATCGAACAGCACCAGCCGCGGGCACGCTGAATTCGAAGGATGGTATCGCTACTGCGTATATCACAACATACACGATCTCCGATGCTCGAAAAGAATTCACCTTGTTAGCGAGATGTGGGTCCGAGGCGGTAAGTAGTACAGTGACTTCCGCATTCTGGGCTCCTGACACGATGTCCCATTTCCGTCCGAGGTGGCTACTGGTGGAAATGCGACGTGGCACGTAAGTAAGTAGACACCCCGCTTGAACCGAGGGAGAACGAAACAAGTCACCAAAGACAAGATGCAGGTCGGTGATCCACTCCTCGAAGATCCATCCAACCGAATGAAGTCTGGTCGACTTGGTTCGTTACGACTGGCTTTGACAACCTCTTGTTCACAATTTTCGAGCCTGGCGCGGGGGATGTTGGCAAGACCCGAAGAGATCGACCGAGGTCGGATGAAAACACAAAGGGGGTTGTCCAATGTGCGCCATCGAATATACGTGGCGAGTGTGCGTTGAAAATGCCGTGGCAGGAAGGGCTAACTAACATCGATGGCCTGAACTGGGAGAAGAAAGGGTGAACGTTCCGGCAGAACAGCGTAGGTCACCGTCGACGCGCTCACCTATCTTGATGTAGGCTATGGAGGTCCAAGTGGCGCAAAAATGCGCGCACGCAAATGAGGGTAGCGCGCACAAAACAAGGGGTCGCGCACACAAATGGACGGGGTAGCGCGCACAAAACGAGTGAGGACACGATCACGCACACAAAACGAGGGACCACACATGATCGCGCTCACAAAACGAGGGACCGCACACGATCGCGCACACAGAACGAGGAGTCTAATTGCATAAATACTCAGCATGCTACTTTTCGTGTAATGGTATGCTAGCTACTATTTCAGAGGGGCGCACTACTCCAAGTCTTCGGATTGGGTACGTTACTTACACAGGTAAACTACGACAATTACCTATTCATGCTACACAAGAAAATGAGCAGTACTAGCAGCGTAGTTGCTGCCACCGTCGCCGATACGTCATTGTCGTTGTCGATGATGTGGTGATGGCAGTGGTAGTGCCTCATCCTCTTAGACAACGAGGTGGCGGCGGTAACAGGGGACGATCGAATGGACTCGCAAGGACACAGTGGTAATGGGGCACAAGCCGAAACGGTGCGGAAGTGATGGGGAACATGGGATTGGGCTTATGACAACAAGGCAGCAGCAGGACTCGACCGCGAGTCGGTGATAGCGAATAAGCAACTGGGCTCGAGATGATGCGCCTACGACGGAGGCGGGAGACAAGCTGGTGGGGATGAAAACAACATGACGGCGACAGAGAATTGGCCGTGGGGCTCGAGATGGTATAGCGACGGTGGCCCGGGGAGACAAGCAGGTGGGGTCGAAATGACACGGCAGCGATGAACGACAAGATAACTATGGGTCGTTCATGACGAGACTGAGCGTCGTGTTCGCCCAAGGCCCGAGAACAGGGAACTTGCACTTGTGAAAATAATTGACGAGTATGGCATCGGACTATGTGCGACAACGTCAGTGGTGTTCAGTTCGAAACGATGCGCAACGCTGCCTACCCCAATGTAACTATGCGGCATCACGAGCGAGACGCCCAAGAGACGTTGAGGACAGGTAAGCCATGCCTGGAATGCCCAGTGATAGGAACTGTCTTCGAGGAGGGGGAAAGGTTGACAGGTCGTTGATGGTTCCTTTGTTGATGACCTGTATAGACTGGGCTCTCGCTACAGTCTGAGTTGGACTTGGTAAAAAATTTCCCGAGGTGTATCACGTGACCCTTGTTGGTTTTTCTCGACGTGTCTTTTTCATCTCGACCACTCACCCGTCCTTCAAGCTTCAGGCCTCGGAATCATGACGACGACGACGGCATGGCATGGCTACCTCGTCGACGACAACGGCGATAACTCGACGGCACACTCAGGGGATGCGATAACAACGGGAACGACAAGAAAACTGCGAAGTGACGACGCGACAACAACGACCGCCATGAGGCAAAGGTACCTGCGGCTCGCTGGGCAACATCGTATCGTCGCGAGGCGAGCGAGGATCAATTTCACTGCAACATCCATCATAAACCAATCCTTGACGAAACAAGTAAACTCTACTGACTCGGGAACGTGGATTGTATCTGTTGGAGAACCCCGTCGACGACGACGACGTAACGGCAGTAATGTGATCACTAGGACACTGACGTCCACGCGACATGTCATGACCACCAGGACCCTGTTGGTGACGACGCAGCAACAATGAGCCAGGACCCCGTTGATGACGACAACGCAACAGCAGTGACGCGATCACCCCCACTATGACATCAACGTCCGTGCGACGTGTCACGACTACCAGGACCCCGTCGGCGACGACAATGCAATGGGAATGGCATGACCGCCGCCGCCGCTACAATGCTAACCTCGGCGATGATGTGACTTGCCATAGCCAAGATGCCGCGGTGGAACCACCACTCCAATGACCGTCCAACGCCCCATCCAGTGGCACGATGGCTGACTACCCTAGACTGCCCCGACCGGCGCTACTGGCTCCACTGGGGTGCCGACACGCTCTGCGCTGTGCTCCTGCTCCGACTCCAGCATTGCACCGTCAGCGACGACAGTGCGCGCCCGGCAACCCGCGCCAGCACTGACCCTGCCATCACGTCGTCAGCGACGACGGCACACAACCGATTGCTCTCAACGCCATCTGCTCGCCCTCAACATGCCCCACCGCCTGGCCGTTCAAATGGCATCAATGCAACTGCAACCGTCCGCTGTCGACGCCATCCGCTCGTCCTCGACGCCCCCGCCGCTTGCCTGCTCGAATGGTGTCGACACGAGCACAACCGCTTGTCGTCAACACCTTCCACTCACCCTCGTCGACGCCACCACTATCTAGCCATTCGAATGGCGTCGACACGAGCACAACCGCTCGCCGTCGATGCAATCTGCTCGCTCTCGACGCTGGCCATTCGAACAGCGTCAACACGAGCGCAACTGCTCGCCCTCAACACTTCCCCACGCCTGGCCATTCGAATTGCGTCGACACGGGCGCAATAGCTCATTGTCGACGCCTTCCACTCGCCCTCGATGCCCCTGGCCGTTCGAACAGAGTCAACACGAGCGCAACCGCTCAGTGTCGATGCTTTCCACCCCATGACCATTCGAATGACCTCGATACTGGCGCAATTGCTCATTGTCGATGCTATCCGCTCGCCCTCGATGCCTCCCGCCCCCTGGCCATTCAAATGGCATCGACACGGGTGTAATCGCTCGTTGTCGACGCTCTCCACTTGCTCTCGATGCTTGGCTGTTCAAATGGCGTTGACACAAGTGCAACCGTTCACTGTCGACGCCATCTGCTTGCTCTCAACACTCCCACACTGCCTGGCCGCTCGACGCCGTCCATTTACCATCCGGCCCTTCAAGTGGCGTCAACACAGTCCGGGTGCGGGTGCCTCCCACCTGTGCCATTCCCTAACTACAGTATCATCAATAGTGACACGGAAGCCACGGTGGCAGCCCCACTGCCGTCACCACCGCGTCGTGAGTGAGGATGACACGTCTGCACCAACCCGGCCACCACATCGTACCCACGGATAGACCCAGTACGGGTACGGGTTTATCATGTATAACTGTGTAGTTCCCTAGTGTACTATCCAAAATGTAATGTGTTCGTTGGAAAAAGTATCGTGCCCTGGTCGAAAATAGTGTGCTGCACTGAGAAAGTAGTGCGCACCGGTTGAAAAGTATGTAGTGCGCTGCACCGAGAATATAGCGCGCCGAGTTTTAATACTTTGTGCTCGTTTACATACTAACCTCTTTGTGTGCACCTTGTTCAGTCCCGTTTGTGCGCGCGATTATGTGATCCCTCGTACGATGGTTTTGTGCGCAGTTCGTCGGCTCACTCCTTTTGTGTGCGCGATCACTCCTTTTGTGTGCGCGATCGCTTGTTTTGTGCGCGCGATCGCTCATTTTGAGCTCGCACATTTTTGCACCACTTGGACCTCCATAGTAGGCATTACTGTTGGACGCAAATGCATCATACACCTAGTCAACTAGGCGTGCGTGAAGCTGCGTTACCTTTTCAGGGAGAAGGACTAGATGGCGCTGAAACTGTGCAGGAGGCCGATGAGCGCCATAAGTGAGTTTGGGGTATCCAAAATGAGTCACTGGTGATGAGAGGAAGGAAAAACGAGCATTGGAATAAAGCAGACGGAGTCTGGAGTGAGTTAACGACACAGCATGGTTGAAGTGGCGTGGAGAGAGGTAAGTTGAGTGGTACGAGACTAGGGAAAGAGCGTAGCGGGCGAGCAAACACCGTGTTAGTATCCGAATAAGGAAAGCTTGTAACTTCCAATACATCATGACGAGCTTGCAACGGGTCGGCAAAGATACTCCTACAGTAGAGATCGGGCTCGTCGGAAGGGCAGCGAGGGTCATTTGAGTATATATGTTGTGGGATGTCAATCAGCCTGAGAACGGAGAACTAAAAATGACGACCACAGTGTCTTGAGCTTACAGTAACAGGGAGTTACAGAACGATCACTGCATCATCGTACTAAGCATAATACGGCATGCGGGACGGACAGGTTGCGTGCGCAATCGTGTTGGAAGGCGCGACGCGCGAAAGTGGTCGCCGATTTTGGGCCATCGGACCGACTCGGAATGCTCTCCGGCCTGGGTCATATGGGATCAACGGCATCTCATCCGATTCCGAGCTAGACAAGGCACCGATCATTGGTATTCGACGTTACACCCTATAGACGACTCTGGATACGATCCGATCTGCACGACACATGGTGAAAGACATCCATCGACGAGTAGACTTACTCGCGGTCAAGCTCGCAGCCACTAGGGGCAGAAGTTATCTGAAACGCAATGCAAGGGGGAGGAGATCCGCTGCAACCGTTGGACGTTGTAATATCAATCGTTTCCCCGCTAGGACCAAGACCCTGTTTATCGCACACATTCTTTGAGCACCCACATGTGTGGGGAGGAACAGGACAGAGCTGACCAAACTCGGTAGCCCGAACGATGCCGACGACGAGCACCTGCCCTTACCATCTTTGATACTGCAAACCGTGAGGATTGTCTCTACGTTTAGAAACAAAGACGGACTGGTATTCCTTATCCGAGGAGACAATCGCCCACACCGTGTTAGCGCCTGCCTCGAGAGCTGTGCCAAAGTAAAGTCTGCCGTCCGCATTCTGGCCAATCAAGTTCTCATTAATTAATATGTTGTATCCGCCTACGACGATATTCAATTGTAACTACCGCGTTGATCAGCACACGGGCGCATGGATCACATGTATTGGATCGTATGATCTGACTGTTTGGATTGAGGGTGATCGCATCGCCTTGCGAGGGACCAACGTAATAAGTCCCCGTCGCGTCAGAAACGCTTATAGTGTACGGTCCGGATGAAAGAGTCTGGGCCAAATTGCTGCGAGACTAGCTTAATTTATGTTAGCGGTAGGATAGAAGGGACAAACTTCCTCAAGATATAGAAACGCACGCGCAAACGCGACAATACTTATAGGCGGTCCCTTGTTACCGAGTGCCGTTGCTCACGAGGACGCTCTTCCTGATTACAATCTTTCGCACAAGTCCCCTGGCGCAACGCCCATCCAGTGCCCCTTTTCTCATCAATGGGTGAGAATATGCCAGAACAAGAACCGCACCCCTGGCATGTAATCCATCAATGAGGCCGTCGTCGAGCGAGTTCCGCTGATCGGAATCTTTACTTCGAAACTCGACTACTCGGCCAGACTCTTACCTCGATAGGCCAACTTTCGCAAAGCGGGCACCATCGACATACTTCTGATGGAGGAGACTCCCATATATTTATCTTAACGAGGACGATCTGATAGGATGCTCGCGTGGACAGTAATGGCATTAAGCGCTCGACTGCCTCGAGGTTCCCCGGAAATGCAAAGCTTAGATAAGATAGCAATAGTTCCTTGATGAGGACATACCTCGTGATGTGCGTAAGCGCCGCTGGCACCAATACGACCTGATGAAGTGTGTGCAGGCATCGCAAGTACTTTTACTGGTGCTCGAGAATCTATGGATGTTCCGTGCCGTGCCGTATCGTCCAATTGACTGCACAATCCGACTTGCTATTCAGAGTTTGCCTTTCAGTCCTCATACCCTGGAGATAGTGGGTCAAGGGTTGCCGGTCGAGCCGCTAGTCACATGGATAAGGTCTCAGTTGCAGGCCAAATGAGGGATTCTCTGAACATGCTAAACATTATTTGACCATTGAAACCATGTCTAATTGGTGGCTATCAACCGTAACATGGTCATCACGATCTATTTCAAGTAACCACACTTACCGATCACCGGCCAAAATCTATCCCTCATCAGTTCTCCACCTTCACAACAATTCACTTGCATGTCAGCAACTTGAAGATACTCCCAAAGATCAGCACCATCAACGTGGAACTGAGAATGATGACGTTGTACGACATCGAGGAATCAGGCGACGGAAGGTCGACGAGGAGCGTTCGGGTATACATTCGCTGCAGGATGCTCCGTACATCCAAGGACGCGCTCATTGGCGCACCATCCTGGATCTAAACTGGGAAGAAAATGCCAGCAGGGAGGTCCCAGCCCCACATAACGTCGGAAAGATGCTGTCTGCTGTAGGAACATCTTGCTGATGTCGATCGAGAGACGAAGGGTGCTCGTGGCCGGGATCGGTAGCGTTGTTTGTAATATCGAGGGGCCATGGTAGCCGTTCGCGAGGAGGAGTGGTGGGTGGTAGATGATGTCGGACATTAGATCATCTGTGCAAATAAATTTAGAATCGTTCTAGATGTCGAAGAAAGCGTACCTCGAGTAATACCATCGACAACTACCTTCATCGTGTGCATCCAGAGTGTTACCAGTGCGGGAAGGGTCTCGAGGTACTCTTCGTTTCCCTCGTATCTGAGAGGAGCCATGTAAGGTGCGCTTGATTGAAAGAGGTGTATGTCTTCAGTGGGTCGGTTAGCGCTAACCGAAGTCGCCAACAGGCCATGACAGGTCATGACTAGTCAGGACCACGGCCTAATACTCAGAAGGTGGAACCGGATGTGGAACTGCTATCGAAGTAGTAAATAACACGCAATCCTGATACCTATAGGGACACACGATACGCGAATGTGTGTTCCTCGGGCCAGGTCATCGAAACATCAAGAGGAACATCTGAATAGCTAACATGAGCTTTCATTTTCCGCCAAAATGCTTGGGTCCTTACGAGATGCCAGAGTATATGCGTTTGAAGTCTTGTTACTGAACACCGGATTGGGTGAAAGCCTGAATTCATGGACATTTGGGGTGACAAGATGTATGGAACTCGAACTTGCGACCGGACATGACGCATCAATCTGACGCCCAAAAAGAGACTGAAATGACCAATCTAATACAAAAGAGATCAGCATTGAAACCAAGTGAGGAGTACCTCTGTTTCACCTCGTCGCTTCCCTTGGTTGAGTCTCACAGGATCAAAGACGGCTTGTGCTGCCAGCCTCAGCTCGATCCCAATCTCAGTCGACCGCACGTGGATTCCAAGACCATGCCAATCAGCGTCGAATATGTGCTGTGGGTTCAACAGCCTTGCCAGACCTGCACGTGACTTGCACGGCAAGAGCTTGAGAAATGGGGTGAGATTCTCGGTACACACGTGCTCGGAGGGGAGAGTCGCGTGGCGAAGGGCATACGGAATTGTATTTTGAGGAAGAGATACAGAAGAGAGGGGAAACGCAGAGACGGGTGAGGAGGTACGTCTGTCATCCAAGGAACCTAGGGAAGCACAGAAGAGGCCTGCCAGAGCATTACGCAGACCTATCCAACGATCATCTACGCTAATGAAGAAAAGATGCGTTAAATATGAAATGGGCGACCTGGAGAAGTACTCACGACATAGGCCCACCATCTGCCATCCATGTCCAGAGCTCGGCACCTGTACCAACGCTGGAATGGTCGGGATAACCCCAGGTATCGTAATTCCATTTTCCGGCATTGAGAGAAAGATGAAGCTCAGTCACAGCATACTCGCGTAGGATTTGACCGAGAGTAAGTGGAAAGAAGGCGTAATGCTGAGCTTGAGACAAGGTCCGAATCAGTAGGGATGATATGGTGAGGACGGGTTGTCTTTACTTACCTGAGCTTTCCGAGTCGCGAGGATCTCGAGGCGATGCACCAACGAGGATGGTCGTGAATGTGAACGCGGTCACCACTTTTCCGTCGGTGAGTGGTCGTATTGTGAGCTGTTCGTGATATCGCTCCTGGTGTACGGTTGGCACATCCGAGACGACGGGGACCGCGAGCAGGGTCAATGCGAGCGTCGACGCAAGTACCCTCATGTTAACGCTGACATGCGCCGGTCGCGAAATGACGTTCGAGCATCTCACGTTTTTGTTTGCGCGTGTTGATTAAACTTTACTACGACACGTCGACAGACAAACTTTGATCAGCGTTCCCTGTGGTCATGACCAGAATTCGAGAGGGCTCTAGTGGACGGCTGTTCCTCCAACTGTGCCACACTTTCGAGTCGCCTTTGTCCGTCCCAACCCGCCGACTCCCAATCTACATGCTGTGGGTCGGACTCGCATATGTCTCCCGGAGGCGGAGTCTAGCGCTAGTTGTCTTTCGATGCGCCGACTGTCGTAACCATGGCCACACGGCACAAACTCGAATGCAACTGTGACACGACAAGGCGTCCAGTGAAACCATGCACTATCCTGGAAAACCTCGGGCCATCCTCGGACCGCCCCATGAACTCACCATCCTGTGAAGCAATGCATTCGACTCGTCCGCGGTCGAGATCGAGAGTGAGGGTCTCGGTGCTTGGATGTATTTGAATGAGTGCAGAGTAAGTTCAGTAATGAACTCAGCTCAGAGTGCTGTAGGGGTGCTGATGAGCCAAAGAAAGACAAGGGGTCGCTGCTCGATTTCGATTTCCTATGGCGTTCCGAGGCCGAAGATCGCTGCCTAATAGTAGAGTACGTTGCATTACATAATTCATCACTTTCGGATCCAAGCCTCGCTGCGAAGACGACACTGCTTTCGCTATGGCGACGATGTTTTCCTTGATGGACGGCATGGAGAGCGGGTTTCCACCGACAGACGAGATCAGTGGTGTATTGTTGGTCTGCACTTCTCCCACATCAAAGCGTCATATGCCCAAGCACTTGACAGGAACAGACTGGGCGTGTTCTACCCCAGACCACTCTTTCGCCGCAGTGCACGGGACTCGAGTTTCCCCATACAAACGAGCGCTCAGGAGAGTGGCGATGTGTACACACCTAAATCAATCTAACGTCCCACCGACGTTAAAGTTAGTTTATGTTGGGATGAGGTAGAGTTTGGTGTGTTGTCGATGTTTTCCGTCCTTTGGCTGTTGAGGGATTTATTAGTCATCGACATTACCGCTGGTCCAGCAGGTAACTAGTGTCGTGCGCCAAGCACACTCAAGTGGTTTACTTCGAGGTTACCATGTCACTGAGGACACAATGTAA
>JBBPTU010000764.1:0-18178 GCA_038094295.1 Tylopilus aff. beelii | reverse complement strand
GACATACCTGGATCGACCGCGGATGGACCGGACATGAGGGAGGTCTTGAGCGATGGTACAGGAGCTAGCTGTAAAGTGGGGAAAAGGGGGTTTGCAAACGTAGGGGGAGTCGTTCCCCTACATCCGCAGGGGACTTAGACGTCAACTGTCCTCAGTTGATTAGGTAAGGCAGCAGAGTTCCAATTTTGGTGGGCCACATAACGTGTCGGTGGCACGCGACTCGCCCTTTACCACCAACCACTACCATCTCCACCTCTCATCTTTCCTACCATGTCCGACTTCGACGAGATCCTCTCTGCCGTTCGCCCGGCCACTCTGGTTGACAGCCCCACCGCTCGGGCTGCTGCAAGACTCAAGGAGGCGTGCGAGAAAGTGGCCACGGTTGGGGCCTGCGTTCCTGATGACCGGGAGGAGTTGCGTGAGGAGCAGGAAATGTGGGTGAAGGAGTGGGAGGATTCCCTGGTGCGTGGCAATGTTGTCGCTGTCATGCCTGTACTGACTGTTTTCTAGGCCGCGCTCACTGCCGTGCTTCGGGAGGCGCATCAAGTCAGCGCTGAGCCCTATATCAAGCCCAGCCTCGGGGCGAAGATGCGGGAGATCACCGACGTCAAGAACCGGTGGTGTGCTGAGATGGACGACCGCCGACGAGCGCAAGAGTTGGCAAAGGCACGCGAAGACGCAGCAAGGGCCGCCCGGGAGGTCGGTGAGTCAGCCAGCGAGCCGGTCATTGACGAAGACACGCGAATGGAGGATGTGGAGAGTGAGGCCGTCACCGGTAAGGAAAGCGTGGGGCCCCGACGTCGTCGTCTGAGGCGGTCGGGGACCTCCTTGATGTCTCTGTGTCGGAAGGTAACGAGGGGGTGGGGGACCGGCCGGTGAAGGTGAGTACTGGTCACACTGGTCGAGGGGTTCGACGCTAACCACTTAATAGAGGTCACGCTCCGTCACCAAGGAAGAGGAGGTCGAGTCGCTGGTCAAGACGAAGAAGTCAAGGACCGGCAAGTTGCTAATGGTCCATGCCGTCAAATGTGCCCGGTGCGAGCGACACAAGGTGGCCTGCGAGGGGACTTTCAACCAAGCCTGCGACCGGTGCAAGGCCGTCAAGGAGAAGTGTGAGAAGTCAATCGGCCGTGCTGCCCTTGCGAAGAAACCGACCGTGCTGCCACGAATGGATAAGGGGAAAATGCCTGGTAAGTGAACCAGTGTTACCGGTTGTGTTGGTCGCTGACTGGTCAAGTAGCGAAATTGACCCGATCCCACCACAAAGCCGTCATCCTGGTTGAAGTGATCGAGGTTGACTCTGACGTCGAGGAAGAGGAGGACGAGATCGAGGAGGAGGAGGAGGACACAACCCCAAAGGGACCGGGTCGCGGCATCCGCAAGCCCGGTCATGCCACGCTGATGGAGCTGATGAAGAAGAACCTCTACAATCTGGACACCGTGGTGACTCACCAGCATGCCAAGCTCAAGACGGCTCTGGTCGGTCTGATGGTGATGGAGGCCCAGTACGAGGAACTCCGGGGGACCATAAACCAGATGAAGCAGGCGCTCCTGAAGTAGGTACTGGTCGGTCTCTCCTGGATAATTTTCGCTGTGTAGTAAATTTTTGGACAATGTCTCCCGAGTAGTGTAGCCGCCCGAACAATGTACTGCCATAGTGTAGTTGTGAACAATGTCCAATGTACCATCGCACCGGTTGTGTGTGTCCAGTCTGGTCCGGGTGATCCTGAGTACGAAAACGAAACAAGAAGGAGTGAGAAACAAAACGAAACAAGAACGAAAACAACACCGGGTTGCGAGGTACCGCTCGACTTGTCTTCATCGGTCGTCTGTCTTCGTCTACTCCTGCCGGGTATACTTTGACCGGTAGTATTGGTGTAACCAGGAAACAAGGACCGATGCCGGTCAACACGACTGGTCACTGGGTTCGAAGAAAACGGGTCAGGGATAAAGGGGCACGGTCTCAATGTGCGTCAGAAGATCAGAATTAGTAATTGTGACAGTATTATCAAGACAAGAGAAGAGGGGAAACATATTTTTGGGTTTTTATCTTTCTGTTGTATGTACCGGAGAGGTGGAACGCGGGGGACTTGGATACTAAGTGAGGGTCTATATTGTACGACTGTCTGTGATGTTTTTAGTGACAGTTTTGTGTATGATTGGGGCACCGGGCGAAGACTGGGATGAAAAAGAGGTCACTGGTCTAATCCCGGGGTGAAACGGAGGCACCGGTCGTGTGCTGGGGTGGAACGAGTACATGAAACGAGTCAGGGAAATGGGTATCTGTGGAGACCGGTCAGTCGTTAGATGTGACCTGCTCATCTTCCTCAACGAAATCATCTTCAGCGTCATACGAATCAAGGTCCCAGTCACCAAGACCGGTGAGGTCTGTGACCAGGATATCGATTGCGCTCCTCAGGTAGTATGGGAGCAGGTGGAATGCCGCGTACCACAACTTCGAGACGGAGCTGTCGAGTTCTGCCAGTAGATATGACCCGCCGGTTGTCCGTCGAAGGACAACCATAGGACTGATGTACCGGGGTTTCGTCTTCCGGTTCAACTCTTTCTCGATCTGGGAGTTCTGGACGAGCATGAGATCACCGGTCGTGAAGTTGGGGGACCGGATTTGGTTCCTGAAGTGTGCCTCGAATTGCTTCAAGGACACGAACTGGGCGGCTAGTACATGTTGGCACATGGCCACGATGTCTTCCTGACGCTTTTGGAGTTGCGATGCTCGCCAAGCAATCAGGGCGGTTCTAGAAACTTCATCGTCAGCCAGCGCCGGTACAAGGAACGTTGCTTCAGCAAGATCAAAAGGAAATAGGGGTTCTACCCCATGTACCATGAAGTACGGTGAGAGGCCGGTCGACTTGAGGATCATGACACACTCGGCCCAGAAAACAGAGTGAGCGGTTGAAGACCAGTGGAGCTCCCCTCCCTGGGTACTTTTGACGATGGCCTCCTGGACATCGTAATGACGCCGTTCGACCATGCCATTCGCCTGGGAGTTGTATGAGGAGATCCGGATGTGCCAGATACCATACCGGTCGGCAAGTAGATCGAGTGCTTGGACAAAAGGGGTACCATTGTCAGTAACGAGTTCGGAGACAACACCCCAACGGCAGAGGATGTCCTCGAAAATGAAAGTGGCAATGGCGGGCACATTTTCAGAATGCAGCATCCACCATTCTGGGTACACGGTCAGAGCGCACCGGGCCTGTACGATATACCGGTAGCCACCGGACCGGGGCATAACCATCGTGTCAATATGGACCTTGTGAAAAAGGCCGCCCACGACCGGTACCATGGGCGGTATGTGGAAGCAACCGGTCTGTCGGATCTGGCACTCGTGGCAAGTGCGCACGAACCATTTGACATTGTCGACTAGTAACGGCCACCAGAACTGGAGCAGCAACCGGGATCAGACCGAGAAGACACCCTTGTGCCTGAGGTCATCGTGAGCCTCTCTGATCAGTCCGAACCGGCGCTCGACCGGCGGCACAAGCTGGTGCCAGCCATGAGGTTCCTGGCGATAGAGGGAGCCGGCGAGAAGGAAAAAGCGAGTGGCGGTGTTGATGAAAGATTGGAAGTCAGCGTCGGAGAGGTTGGTAGGTCGAAGGCAGGTGTCGAGAAACAAGCGGATGGTGTCGAGTCAAGCCTCTTTGGCGAGAGCCTTAGAGGACCGAGGAATCACCGGGTCATCGGTAGAAGGAACCGGACTGGTGCTGGTGAGCACCGACCGGTAATGGTAAAGGGACCGGTAGAGAACCGGTTGTCGGGGGTGGTCAACTGCTGTCTCGAGAGGGGGCAAACGGTCGTTCAGCAAGGTAACGGAAAAGGAATATGCCTCGTCGAGCCAATCATCGATGTTGTCCTTGTCAGGGGGATCGTTCTCTGATGAGGGCCGGTGCGAAAGACCGTCGGCACCAGTATGCCAGGTGGCCGGTATGTGAACCAGCCAGAAGCTAAAAAGCAGGATACCAGCGATCCACCGGTTGATGGTCGCGTTCGGCTGAAGATCCGGGTTGTTAATCATACCCTTAACATACTTGGTGTCCATTTCGACGGTGAAATTAGCAATGCCAAAGATAAAGATATGAACGGCCCAAAGGGCCCGGAAAAGTCCGTAGAGCTCGAGTTTAGCTTGTGAATACCGGCTCTCAACTTCGGTGAGGCTGATAGAACCAAACCGGTTGGGATACCTTTTACCATCATCGCCTTCTTGCGACAGAATGAAGCCAACCGCTATGACCAATGTGTCAACCGCCAGGATTATCTCCTGACCAGACTCGTAGTCGAGCCGGTGGAGCGCCGGTGAGGTGCAGATTTCGTCCTTTAGGTGCTGCATAGCCGCCTGCTGAGCGTTGCCCCATTCGAAGGGAGCGTCCTTCCGGGTAAGGTCGACAAGAGGCCGGGCGATGGAAGCAAAGTTCCGGATGAAGATGCGGAGAACGCTGCAAACGCCTAGAAAGCCCCGGACGTGGGTGACATTTTCACAGACCGGCCAGTCCCAGATCTTCTGCACCTTTGCCTTGTGAGGTACCCAGCTGTTGGCAGTGCACTTGTGACCGACGATGGTCGCATCTGGAGCCGCCAGCACGAACTTCTTGGCCGAGATGGTGGCGCTGACATTTTGCAGCCACTGAAGGATGCAGTGGACGACGAGCAGATGCTCCCAGATGAACCGGCAGATTCCCGGGTTCTCCGGTATCGTCTCATATGTACCGTCCAGTCGCCGGTACCGGGTAGTGACCGATTTCACCGGCAGGTCGTCGATGAACAGGTAGGTGTGACAAGGTATCTCGTCCTGTAGGATGAAGGACATGTCAGCCTGATAGATCTGCACTGCATTTGTATACCCCATAGGCACGGTCGTCAACCGGTGCAGTCCCATCGGGCTGTTAAAAGTAGTGAGGTCCTGGGAGTCTGGGTGAAGTGGTCGCTGATCGTAACCGGCGAAGAGGTCCATCATGCCGTAAACGGCGTAACCGGCGAAAGACTCAGCAAAATGTTCTATGAAGGGAGGAGTGGAAGAGTCGCGGATAGTGATGCCATTGAGTGGTTGGAGGTCGTGAACGAGCCGGAGAGACTTCCTGTCCTGCTTGAGAACGCAGAACCACCGGGACTGGTAGGAGGCGGTGGATGGCTCGTAGACACCGGAGGCGATCCAGTCTTTGATGATTTGAATGGCTCCGTCCCACATAGCAGGGGGAACCGGGATGTTGCGCATTGCCCATGGCATGTGGGGGATCGTCGGAATTTTGACCGGCGGGAAGTACCACTCATCAAGCCGGCCCTACTCGGTCAGTACCCAAGCAAACGCCATCTCGTGCTCACAGACAAGCCAGTGTACGAGTTTCACCTCCTCAACTGTGAGCCAGTTGGCTGGATCTAGATCGAGTGCGTCAGCGCGTTCCTGAGTGAAACGAATACCGGGAGTAAAGTCCGGCGGTCGGGTAGGTAGGGGTTTTAGACTGGCGAGAGGATTGTCCGGTAAAGAGCGGGTGATACAAAATTCGGGACCGGTCGGCGCAGGTACTGGCCGGACTTTCTTTGTGACTGGTTTGTAGGCCAGCGCATGCGAAGTGGTATCGTAGGAATAAACAGAAGAAATGGCGTGGATAGTGTCCCGGGTAAAAGATGACTGTGTAGATGATAAAAACGAATAGACCGGTGACGGCGGGACTGGACCGGTCGAAAGAGGGGGTAACCGGTGATAGACCGGCGGCGGGGATATAGTAAAAGGGAATGGGGAATGCGAATGGAAATGAAGAGGGGACTCTCCCTGGTGAAGGACCGGTTCATCGAAGTCTAAAAATCCATCTCCACAACGGAGTGGTGGTTAGTGCATTTCTTACGCTCCCGGCACTTCGGGCAGCCCTCTGTCCAGGACCGGGTCGGCAGTGTGAACTGCTTGCCAGTGTTCGGGTCCTTCAGCATGATCATCTGGGACCCGTCCGGGAAGTCCTCTGTGTTAGCACTAAGCAGACAGTGGAAAGGTCGACCAAGCAAGAGGTCGAAGTTGGCCCGGGCCAGGATCTGGACCTGGACCTGGACCTGGCCGCCCCTGTAGTCTAGGGTCATGTTTTCGAGAACGCCGATCGTCACGTCCACATTAGTATTAGCCGATGACATACGCATGATATGATTGGACCGGATCAGGAGACCGAGATCCTCCCAGATACACTTGGGCATTGCGATAATCTCTGAACCGGAGTCTAGGACGCCCCGGATAGGGAACCTAGAACTGGCAATTCGAACCTCGAGGGCCCGGAGCAGCAGGCTGTGGTGGGCCACGATTTGACCATCGTCATTGCGGAGCACCCGGTCACCATACTCCCAGGCTATTGCATCCGGGTCTTGGCTGGCAAGTTCGTTCACATGAATGACGTTAGCAGTGGCAGCGGGAGATACTCACTTAACCGTCGTCAAGTCCCGAAATTGCTTCCTGAACTCCAGCGCGACCGCGAAGAGTTCTTTTACGGGTACCGGGATCGTCGTCGAGAGGACCCGCTCAACGACCCAGTTTGGTGCAGCCTCGTCCTCAAGAGGGAACGAGTATTTGTACTGCGGATTGAGGGGGAAAGGAGGGGCATTAGCATTGGACGGGTGGGGAGGAAGGTTACCGGACACGGCTGGTTGGGGGTTACCGGGCACGGCCGGTCGCTGGGTACCGGACATGGCCGGTTTCAAAGTACCGGGCATGGCCGGTATAGTAGCGCGGGGTGGGAGACGCGAAGAGGAAGGCTCGGGAGCCCAAATGGGTGGCGGAGAGGGTGATCGTCAGTCGTCCTGGAGCTCTGGGGACAGCAGCTCTTCGGACACGGTAGCGACCCGGTTATCAGGTCATCGGCGGGGCAGTACATGAATGCCATCAAAGGTGACGCATTTGCCCTTGTCCTGGGCACTTTTGTCGGCCTGGAAGCTGGCCCAAGCCTGCGCCAGGTATGGCTGGAACTCCTTGTCAGTGTCAACCGGGGCCGGTTCGTCTTCCAGTTCGGATTCCATTGCCAGGTAAGCCGACAAGTCAATGTCGAGCACGACCGGCATCTCCGGATACGGAGTAGTTAGAATTGTGGCAGTAACACGAGGCGGCGGGGCTTATGCTTCCCGTTCCACCCTCACTCGGTCCACGGCATCTTTCAGACACCGGCCTTGTGGGATGGGTGCGCTGTCCAGTAAGTACAACCGGTTGTCAGCACCATGGACTACCTTGCCAGTCTGGAGATACTCCACGCATACCGGACATGTGTGGGTGTAGTGACCGTGCTCGCCGCAGAAGTGGCAAAGTTGGCTATGCTCGCTACAATTAGACTCCACCTTTATTGCCGGTGGGGGTGCATAAGACGGGACCGGTGCCACCGGTCGAAAGGACCGGGGCTGTGCTGGTGCTGAGTTGTGTGGCACAGTGATTACCGGAGTACGCGCAGCGTGGAGTGCTGAGCCACTGAGCAAGAACTGAGCAGCCTTGGAGACCTCTCCCATCGGATAAGGATCCTCTGGGTGAAGGTCCGGTTTCACGATCTTGAGCTGGTGACGGATCCGCTGTTCGAGGTCAGCCGGGAAACCAGATAAAAAAAACATATCTCGCTCGGTCTTGGCGAGTTTCTTGTTGGTGAGTAGGGAGTTAGAGACCTGGTTGAACTTCCTCGTATACTCTCCGAGGTCGTCCTGAGATCGCATCT
The DNA here is from genome assembly GCA_038094295.1 of Tylopilus aff. beelii. Taxonomy (NCBI): domain Eukaryota; kingdom Fungi; phylum Basidiomycota; class Agaricomycetes; order Boletales; family Boletaceae; genus Tylopilus; species Tylopilus aff. beelii. The sequence goes on along the minus strand of JBBPTU010000764.1, from coordinate 10,493 downwards.
CCTTCAGCTGGTAGTCCTCGATGAGGTACTGCAGGTCGGACCGGTGGTACTGGTTGGTGCTGTCGCAACCAGGGTACTGTAATTTGACAGCTGTGACGAATTTATCCCAGTCCGGTGTCGACTCGGAGTCGTTGGCCTCCGGTAGCGTTTCCCAGAGCTCAGCCCCATCGAGGTCCACATACCGGATGGCAGCTTTGATTCTTTTACCAGCGTCGAGGCCGGCCTGGTTGGCAATTAGGTCGATGTCGTCCAGGTACCAGGGCAGTAGGGACGGAGTTTTCCCATCAAATTTGGGGGCATTAGGCGAGCCACGTAAGGGCATGTGGAAGGTGCCGGAGTTGGACATCGGAGGTGAGGGTGGTCAGGTCAGGTTTACAAGAGGGTTTGCTAAAGGGCTAGGCGGCCGGTTAGTAACGAAAGGGTTAGTCACGGGTGATGGAATAGGGTTTGATAGCCGAGGATTAACTGAAGTGGCTGTGGCATCAAAATAAGGTAATGTCGGAGACGAAGAAGCCTCAGGGGCGGAGTCGGGAGAAGAAGGAGGGGTAGGTGTAAGAGACGAAAGGGATGATAACGGGGTGGAAGGGTCTGAGGCCCTTTGAGTAAAATGTAAGGGGGTAGAATGAGCAAAAGCTCCTGGGACAAAGGGGGAACTAGCGAGAGGGGAAGGTGGAATGCGAGGAACTCGGTGTCAGGCTCTTTCCGGGGTGACCGGTAAGCGAAGCTCCGGGTCAGGGGAGATATTTAATCGTTCGAAGGAATCAAGGACGTCGTCTAATGATCAACGTGCAGCTAACCGGGCAGACCTTCTTGGCCTAGAAGACCCCCTTGCGGTGGGCTCCAGTTGTAAGAAACAAAAGTCCGGGTGGTGTGTAAAAGCACCGGTGGTACCGGACGAATAAAGAAAGAAGGGTACGAACTAAGTTCAACCCAAGGGGGAGCGACTAGGTGAAGGAGGGAGACCGGAAAGTAAAGGTAGGGGGAATGTGATGAGAGAAGTGAGTGGACCGGTGGAAGACCGGTTGGAAACGAACCTGACCGGCGGGGACCGGTCGATGATAATGGGCCGGTAAGTGACCAGTGGTAGGCCGGTAGCGGACCGGTAGGACGAGAGTAGGCCGGTGGTAGACCGGTCAAGACACAGATGACGAAGGGACGCGACGGAGAGACGGGAGTAACGGTGGAGACGGAAGGAGTCATGCGAGACTCAGACGGTAGGACGGAGGTGCAGAAAGATGTATTAAAGATGGGAATACAAGTATTTTATAGTCTAGGTATATCCCCGACTGTCAGACCAGGAAAAATAAAGATCATACGACGAAGGAAAATAACTAAGAAGGTTCTGAAGATGTGCGCAGTAAGTAGTGTAAGGAGGGTCGGGAGACGAGATTACAAGGCGTACGGAATAGGGTCTCTGACGAGATCGACGGAACCGAATACTAAGAGATCGTAAGGACACGAGAGATCGGGGAAGATCAAGTACGAGAGATAGGAAAGGATGAGTAATGGGGTGATGACGAGAGAGATGAAAAGTTCAAGTTCCCTGAGTCCAAACCACAGACCGGTAGTACTGGTGATCAGTGATAGACGAACCGGTAAAACCGGTAGTAAAAAGCGAGGAACCGGTCGAACCGGTCGGGGGACCGGTTGACCGGTCGCTCGAAGACATACCTGGATCGACCGCGGATGGACTGGACACGAGGGAGGTCTTGAGCGATGGTACGGGAGCTAGCTGTAAAGTGGGGAAAAGGGGGTTTGCAAACGTAGGGGGAGCCGTTCCCCTACATCCGCGGGGGACTTAGACGTCAACTGTCCTCAGTTGATTAGGTAAGGCAGCGGAGTTCCAATTTTGGTGGGCCACATAACGCGTCGGTGGCACGCGACTTGCCCTTTACCACCAACCACTACCATCTCCACCCCTCATCTTCCCACCATGTCCGACTTCGACGAGATTCTCTCCGCCGTTCGCCCAGCCACTCTGGTCGACAGCCCCGCCGCTCGGGCTGCTGCAAAACTCAAGGAGGCACGCGAGAAGGTGGCCGTGGTTGGGGCCTGCGTTCCTGACGACCGGGAGGAGTTGCGTGAGGAGCAGGAAATGTGGGTGAAGGAGTGGGAGGATTCTCTGGTGCGTGGCAACGTTGTTGCTATCATGCCCGGGCTGACTGTTTTCTAGGCCGCGCTCACTGCCGCGCTTCGGGAGGCATGTCAAGTCGGCGCCGAGCCCTACATCAAGCCCAGCCTTGGGGCGAAGATGCGGGAGATCGCCGACGTCAAGAACCGGTGGCGTGCTGAGATGGACGACCGCCGGCGAGCGCAAGAGTTGGCAAAGGCACGTGAAGACGCAGCAAGGGCCGCCCGGGAGGTCGGTGAGTCGGCAAGCGAGCCGGTCGTCAACAAAGACATGCGAATGGAGGACGTGGAGAGTGAGGCCGTCACCGGTAAGGAAAGCGCGGGGCCCCCGACGACGTCGTCTGAGGCGGTCGGGGACCTCCTTGATGTCTCTGTGTCGGAGGGTAACGAGGGGGCGGGGGACCGGCCGGTGAAGGTGAGTACTGGTCACGCCGGTTGGGGGGTTCGACGCTAACCAATTAATAGAGGTTGCGCTCCGTCACCGAGGAAGAGGAGGTCGAGTCGCCGGTCGAGACGAAGAAGTCAAGGACTGGCAAGTTGGTAATGGTCCACGCCGTCAAATGCGCCTGGTGCGAGCGACACAAGGTGGCCTGCGAGGGGACCTTCAACCAGGCCTGCGACCGGTGCAAGGCCGTCAAGGAGAAGTGCGAGAAGTCAATTGGCCGCGCTGCCCTTGCAAAGAAATCGACCGTGCCGCCACGAATGGATAAGGGGAAAATGCCTGGTAAGTGAACCGGAGTTACCGGCTGTGTTGGTCGCTGACCGGTCGAGTAGCGAAATCGACCCGATCCCGCCACAAGGCCGTCGTCCCGGTTGAAGTGATCGAGGTCAACTCCGACATCGAAGAAGAGGAGGACGAGATCGAGGAGGAGGAGGAGGACACGACCCCGAAGGGACTGGGTCACGGCGTCCGCAAGCTGGGTCATGCCACGCCGATGGAGCTGATGAAGAAGAACCTCTACGACCTGGACGCCGTGGTGACTCACCAGCACACCGAGCTCAAGACAGCTCTGGTCGGTCTGATGACGATGGAGGCCCGGTACGAGGAACTCCGGGAGACTATAAACCAAATGAAGTGGGCGCTCCCGAAGTAGGTACCGGTCGGTTTCTCCTGAATAATTTTCGCCGTGTAGTATAGTTCTTGGACAATGTCTCCCGAGTAGTGTAGCCGCCTGAACAATGTACCGCCGTAGTGTAGTTGCAAACAATGTCCAATGTACCATTGTGCCGGTTGTGTGTGTCCAGTCTGGTCCGGGTGATCCTGAGTATGAAAATGAAACAAGAAGGAGTGAGAAACGAAATGAAACAAGAACGAAAACGACACCGGGTTGCGAGGTACCGCTCGACTTGTCTTCATCGGTCGTCTGTCTTCATCTACTCCTGCCGGGTATACTTTGACCGGTAGTACCGGTGTAACCGGGAAACAATGACCGGCGCCGGTCGATGCGACCGGTCACCGGGTTCGAAGAAAATGAGTCAGGGACAAAGGGGCACGGTCTCGACGCGCGTCAGAAGATCAGAATTAGTAGTCGTGACTGTATTATCGAGACGAGAGAAAGTGGGAAATGTATTTTTGGCTTTTTGTTTTTTCTGTTGTATGTACCGGAGAGATGAAATGCGGGGGACTTGGATATTAAGTGCGGGGATATATCGTAACTGTCTGTGATGTTTTTAGTGACGGTTTTGTGTATGATTGAGACACCGGACGAAGACCGGGATGGAAATGAGGTCGCCAGTCGAATCCTGGGGTGAAACATAGACACCGGTCGTGCACCGTGGTGGAACAAGTACATGAAACGAGACAGTGGGAGTGGGTATCCATGGAGACCGGTCAGTCGTTAGACGTGACCTGCTCATCTTCCTCAACGAAATCATCTTCGGCCTCATACGAATTAAGGTCCCAGTCACCAAGACCAGTGAGGTCAGTGACCGGGATGTCGATCGCACTCCTTGGGTAGTATGGGAGCAGGCGGAACACTGCGTACCGCAACTTCGAGACGGAGCCGTCGAGTTCTGCCAGTAGATACGACCCACCGGTCGTCCGTCGAAGGACAACCATAGGACCGATGTACTGGGGTTTCGTCTTCCAGTTCAACTCTTTCTCGATCTGGGAGTTCCAGACGAGTATGAGATCGCCAGTCGCGAAGTTGGGGGACCGGATCCGGTTCCTGAAGTGTGCCTCGAATTGCTTCAAGGATGCGAACCGGGCAGCTAGTACACGTTGGCGCATGGCCGTGATGTCTTCCTGACACTTTTGGAGTTGCGATGCTTTCCAAGCAATCAGGGCGGTTCTAGGAAAAACGGAGTGAGCGGTTGAAGACCAGCGGAGCTCCCCTCCCTGGGTACTTTTGACGATGGCCTCCCGGACATCGTAATGACACCGCTCGACCACGCCGTTCGCCTGAGAGTTGTATGGGGAGATCCGGATGTGCCGGATACCATACCGGTTGGCAAGTAGATCAAGCGCTTGGACAAAAGGGGTACCGTTGTCAGTAACGAGTTCGGAGATGACACCCCAACGGCAGAGGATGTCCTCGAAAATGAAAGCGGCGATGGCGGGTGCATTTTCAGAACGCAGCATCCACCATTCCGGGTACACGGTCAGAGCGCACCGGGCCTGTACGATGTACCGGTAGCCGCCAGACCAGGGCATAACCATCGTGTCAATATGGACCTTGTGAAAGAGGCCGCCCACGACCGGTACCATGGGTGGTATGTGGAAATGGCCAGTCTGTCGGATTTGGCACTCGTGGCAAGTGCGCACAAACCATTTGACGTCATTGACGAGTAGAGGCCACCAGAACCAGAGCAGCAACCGGGATCGGACTGAGAAGACACCCTTGTGCCTGAGGTCATTGTGAGCCTCCCTGATCAGTCTGAACCGGCACTTGACTGGTGGCACAAGCTGGTGCCGGCCATGAGGTTCCCGGCGGTAGAGGGTGCCGGCGAGTAAGAAAAAGCGAGTGGCGGTGTTGACGAAGGATTGAAAGTCAGCGTCAGAGAGGTTGGTGGGTCGGAGTTGTGTGTCTAGAAAGGAACGAATGGCATCGAGCCAGGCCTCCTTGGCAAGAGCTTTGGAAGACCGGGGAATGACCGGATCATTGGTAGATGGAACCGGGCCGGCGCTGGTAAGCACCGACCGGTAGTGGTAGAGAGACTGGTAGTGAGCCGGTTGTCAGGGGTGGTCAACTGCTGTGTCGAGAGGGGGCAATTGGTCGTTCAGCAAGGTAATGGAAAAGGAGTACACATCGTCGAGCCAATCATCAATGTCATCCTCATCGGGAGGGTCATTGTCAGATGAAGGCCTGCGTGAAAGACCGTCGGCACCGGTATGTCGGGTGGCTGGTATGTGAACCAGCCGGAAGCTAAAAAGCAGGATACCGGCAATCCACCAGTTGATGGTCGCATTCAGCTGAAGATCCGGGTTGTTAATCATACCCTTCATGTACTTAGCGTCCATTTCGACAGTAAAGTTAGCAACACTGAAGATGAAAATACGAACGGCCCGAAGGGCCCGGAAAAGACCGTAGAGCTCCAACTTCGCCTGAGAGTACCGGCTCTCAACCTCGGTGAGGCTGATAGAACCGAACCAGTTGGGGTACCATTTACCGTCATCGCCCTCTTGCGACAGAATGAAGCCGACCGCTATGACTGATGTGTCGACCACCAGAATTATCTCCTGACTGGACTCGTAGTCGAGCCAGTGGAGCGCCGATGAGGTGCAGATTTTGTCCTTTAGGCGCTGCATAGCCACCTGCTGAGCGTTGCCACATTCGAAGGGAGCGTCCTTCCGGGTAAGGTCGACAAGAGGCCGGGCGATGGAAGTGAAGTTCCGGATGAAGATGCGGAGAGCGCCACAAACGCCTAGAAAGCCCCTAACGTGGGTGACATTTTCACAGACCAGCCAGTCCCAGATCTTCTGTACCTTTGCCTCGTGAGGCACCCGGCCATCAGCAGTGCACTTGTGACCGACAATGGTCACGTCCGGAGCTGCCAGCACGAACTTCTTGGCCGAGACGGTGGCACCGATATTCTGCAGTCGCTGGAGAATCCGGTGGACGACGAGCAGATGCTCCCAGATGAACCGGCGGATTCCCAGGTTCTCTGGTATCATCTCATACGTACCATCCAGTTGCTGGTACCGGGTAGTGACTGATTTTACCGGCAGGTTGTCGATGAACGGGTAGGTATGACGAGGGATCTCATCCTGCAAGATGAAAGACATGTCAGCCTGGTAAATCTGCACCGCATTCATATACCCCATAGGCACGGTTGTAAGCCAGTGCAGCCCCATCAGGCTGTTAAAGGTGGTGAGATCCCGGGAGTCCAGGTGAAGCGGTCGCTGGTTGTAACCAGTGAAGAGGTCCATCATGCCGTAGACAGTGTAACTGGCAAAGGATTCAGCGAAGTGCTCGACGAAGGGAGGGGTGGAAGAGTCATGGATGGTGACGCTGTTAAGCGGTTGAAGGTCGTGAACGAGCCGGAGAGACTTCCCATCCTGTTTGAGAACACAGAACCACCGGGACCGGTAAGAGGCGGTAGACGGTTCATAAACACCGGAGGTGATCCAGTCCTTGATAATCTGAATGGCCCCGTCCCACATAGCAGGAGGAACCGGGATGTTGCGCATTGCCCACGGTGTGTGGGGAATCATCAGAATTTTGACCGGTGGGAAGTACCGCTCATCGAGCTAGCCCCGCTCGGTCGGTACCCAAGCAAACACCATCTCATGCTCACGGACAAGCCAGCGGACGAGTTTCACCTCTTCGACGGTGAGCCAGTTGGCTGGATCTAGATCAAGTGCGTCAGCGTGTTCCTGAGTGAAATGAATACCGGGGGTAAAGTCCGGCGGTCGGGTAGGTAGGGGTTTTAGACCGGTGAGAAGATTGTCCGGTAAAGAGCGGGTAATACGAAATTCAGGACTGGTCAGCGCAGGCACCGGCCGGACCTTCTTTGCGACTGGTTTGTAGGCCAGTGCGTGCGAAGTGGTATTGTAGGAATAAACAGAAGAAATGGTGTGGATAGCGTCCCGGGTAAAAGATGACTGTGTAGATGATAAAAACGAATAGGCCGGTGACAGTGGGACCAGACTGGTCGAAAGAGGGGGTAACCAGTGATAGACCGGTGGCGGGGATATAGTAAAAGGGAATGGGGAACGCGAACGGAAACGAAGAGGGGACTCTCCCCAGTGAAGGACCGGTTCATTGAAGTCTAAAAATCCATCTCCACGACGGAGTGGTGGTTAGTGCATTTCTTACGCTCTCGGCACTTCAGGCAGCCCTCTGTCCAGGACCGGGTTGGCAGTGTGAACTGCTTGCCAGTGTTCGGGTCCTTCAGCGTGATCGTCTGGGACCCGTCCGGGAAGTCCTCTGTGTTAGTGCTAAGCAGACAGTGGAAAGGTCAACCGAGCAAGAGGTCGAAGTTGGCCCAGGCCAGGATCTGGACCTGGACCTGAACCTGTCCGCCCCCGTAGTCTAGGGTCATGTTTTCGAGAATGCCGATCGTCGCGTCCACATTAGTATTAGCCGATGACATACGCATGATATGATTGGACCAGATCAGGAGACCGAGATCCTCCCAGATACGCTTGGGCATCGCGATAATCTCTGAGCCGGAGTCTAAGATGCCTCGGATAGGGCACCTGGAACCGGCAATTCGAACCTCGAGGGCCTGGAGTGGCAAGCTGTGGTGAGCCACGATTCGACCGTCGTCATTGCGGAGCACCTGGTCACCATACTCCCAGTCTATTGCATCCGGGTCTTGGCTGGCAAGTTCGTTCACGTGAACGACGTTAGCAGTGGCAGCAGGAGATACTCGCTTAACCGTCGTCAAGTCCCGGAATTGCTTCCTGAACTCCGGCGCGACCGCGAAGAGTTCTTTTACGGGTACCGGGATTGTTGTCTCAAGGACCCGCTCAAGGACCCGGTTAGGTGCTGCCTCATCCTCAAGAGGGAACGAGTACTTGTACTGTGGATTGAGGGGGAAAGGAGGGACGTTAGCATTGGATGGGCGGGGAGGAAGGTTACCGGACACGGCCGGTCAGGGGTTACCGGGCATGGCCAGTTGCTGGGTACCGGACACAGCCGGTTTCGAAGTACCGGGCACAGCCGGTATAGTAGCGTGGGGTGGGAGACGCGAAGAGGAAGGCTCGGGAGCCCGAATGGGTGGTGAAGAGGGTGATTGTCAGTCGTCCTGGAGCTCTGGGGACAGAAGCTCTTCGGACACAGTAGCGACCCGGTTATCAGGTCGTTGGCGGGGTGGTACATGAATGCCGTCAAAGGTGACGCATTTGCCCTTGTCCTGGGCACTTTTGTCAGCCTGGAAGCTGGCCCAAGCCTGCGCCAGGTATGGCTGAAACTCCTCGTCAGTGTCAACCAGGGCCAGTTCGTCCTCCGGTTCGGATTCCATTGCCAGGTAAGCCGACAAGTCGATGTCGAGCACGACCGGCATCTCTGGATACGGAGTGGTTAGAATCGCAGCGGTAACATGAGGTGGCGGGGCTTGCACTTCCCATTCCGCCCTCACTCGGTCCACAGCATCTTTCAGACACCGGCCTCGTGGGATGGGTGCGCCGTCCAGTAAGTACAACCGGTTGTCAGCGCCACGGACTACCTTGCCGGTCTGGAGATACTCCACGCATACCGGACATGTATGGGTGTAATGACCGTGCTTGCCACAGAAGTGGCAAAGTTGGCTACGCTCGCTAAAATTAGACTCCACCTTTATCGCCGGTGGGGGCACATAGGACAGGACCAGTGCCACCGGTCAAAAGGACCGGGCCTGCGCTGGTGCTGAGTTATGTGGCACAGTGGTTACCGGAGTACGCGCGGCCCGGAGTGCTGAGCCGCTGAGCAAGAACTGAGCGGCCTTGGAGACCTCTCCCATCGGATAAGGGTCCTCTGGGTGAAGGTCCAGTTTCACGATCTCAAGCCGGTGACGGATCCGCTGTTCGAGGTCAGCCGGGAAACCAGATAAAAAAAACATATCTCGCTCGGTCTCAGCGAGTTTCTTGTTCGTGAGTAGGGAGTTAGAGACCCGGTTGAACTTCCTCGTATATTCTCCAAGGTCGTCCTGAGATCGCATCTCCTTTAGCCAGTAGTCCTCGATGAGGTACTGCAGGTCGGACCGGTGGTACCAGTTGGTGCTGTCGCAACCGGGGTACTGTAATTTGACGGCTGTGACGAATTTATCCCAGTCCGGTGTCGAGTCGCTGGCCTCCGGTAGTGTTTCCCAGTCCTCGGCCTCGTTGAGGTCCGCATACCGGATGGCGGCTTTGATTCTTTTACTGGCATCGAGGCCGGCCTGGTTGGCAATTAGGTCGATGTTGTCCAGGTACCGGGGCAGTAGGGACGGAGTCTTCCCATCAAATTTGGGGGCGTTAGGTGAGCCACGTAAGGGCATGTGGAAGGTACCGGAGTTGGACATTGGAGGCGAAGGTGGTCGGGTCGGGTTTACGAGAGGGTTTGCTAAAGGGCTAGGCGGCTGGTTAGTAACGAAAGGGTTAGTCACGGGTGACGGAATAGGGTTTGATAGCTGAGGATTAACCGAAGCAGCTGTGGCGTCAAAATAAGGTAATGTCGGAGACGAAGAAGCCTCAGGGGCGGAGTTGGGAGAAGAAGGAGGGGTAGGTGTGAGTGACGAAAGGGACGATAACGGAGTGGAAGGGTCTGAGGCCCTTTGAGTAAAACGTAAGGGGGTAGAATGAGCAAAAGCTCCTGGGACAAAGGGGGAACTAGCGAGAGGGGAAGGTGGAACACGAGGAACTCGGTGCCAGGCTCTTTCCGGGGTGACCGGTAAACGAAGCTCTGGGTCAGGGGAGATATTTAAACGTTCGAAGGAGTCAAGAACGTCGTCTAATGATCGACGAGCAGCTAACCGGGCAGACCTTCTCGGCCTAGAAGACCCCCTCGCGGTGGGCTCCAGTTGTAAGAAACAAAAGTCCGGGTGGTGTGTAAAAGCACCGGTGGTACCGGACGAACAAAGAAAGAAGGGTGCAAACTAAGTTCGACCCAAAGGGGAGCGACTAGGTGAAGAAGGGAGACCGGAAAGTCGAGAAAAGGGGAATGTGATGAGAGAAATGAGTGGACCGGTGGAAGACCGGTTGGAAACGAACCTGACCGGCGGGGACTGGTTGATGAAAATGGGCCGGTAAGTGGCCGGTAGTAGGCCGGTAGTGGACCGGTAGGACGAGAGTAGGCCGGTAGTAGGCCGGTCAAGACAAAGATAACGAAGGAACGCGATGGAGAGACAGGAGTAACGGAGGAGACGGGAGGAGTCATGTGAGACTCAGACGGTAGGACGGAGGTGCGGAAAAGATGTATTAAAAATGGGAATACAAGTATTTTATAGTCTAGGTATATCCC